>WUQG02083600.1:0-26797 GCA_011317285.2 Androctonus mauritanicus | reverse complement strand
TAATTTACTCAATATTTTCATAACAAAATGACTTCATTCGACTAATTTTTCCATGTTCGATCAAAATAGTGATAATTTTCGACCATTTCGTAAAGAAAAAAAAAATGAAAAATCCATATACATTGCTGCCCCGTTATACTTATTCAATATGGCGGTCGGTTTCCTCAACTGCTTCCATTCAGGCGACTGGGAGATGCGCACTATAGTAATAATATCTCTATGGAATACACAATGGAAAGTAGCGTAAAATCACGACAGAAAGTGAAGATGAAAATTCAACATTTTCTTTTCTAAAGTAATAATTTATAACTAATTTCTAACTGAGCTTTAAATCCTAACTTTTATTTTTAAAATTAAAAATAAATATGAAATATATTTAAATTTTTTATTTAAAGGAATAAAATAACTTGCTACAACTAAAAATATAAATTGCATAATTATATTATTCATTGTAATAGAAATATTCTACAGTAGCTTTTTTAAAATCAATTCTATTCTCTGTATTTTTAAATAAATTCAAAAATACGTTTTAGTTCGTTAAGCTGGATAATTCTATATGCGAAAAATGTAATTCAATTAAATCTCGATTCACTGAAGATTAGACTGTTGCTATTGCATGCGAATTAACTTTTTTTTTTATCAAGTTTAGTCAAACAAGCTTAAGTTTGCTAATGATGTTAAATAAATCATAGAAAAGTTAAATATATCTTTGTTCTTTCTTTTATGCTGCTTTCCAATTGAAGATAATCAATTTTGCAGTTGGGCATTCCTATTCCCATCATAGACCGCCCAAATTAAACATATCAAATTTTAGTCAATATATTATTTATATTTGATTCTTTCAAGCGCTATTTTCTCCGATATATTGTATACTTTCTTTTCATGTACGTATGAAGATTCAAAGATTTTTTAATGAATTATTGCATACTTGTTGGCAATATCTTTGATCAGCATCATCAGCATAAAGACCTAACAATTCGAAATGCTTTTTAAATAAATTACTATATTTTATGTATTTTGGGGCAATTCCTAATTAAAATTTCTTACAGAAAATAGCTCTATATATATTTTTTATAATCTTCGTTTAACAATGATAATTAATATATTTCCAAACTTAATTATATTCACAACATATCAGTACACTGTTAAGGCATATATAAGTTCACCAGGTCACAAATCTACGTATAAAGAAAACGTATGTTCTAATTTGAAGTACAATATAACTGTTATTTATTTTAACATTTATTTTGCCTATATTCTACTCTTGATAAATTAAAATTTCTATTCGATAATCATCCAATATCATTAAATTTATCAGTAGATTAAATTTCTATATATTCAAATCAAATATAAAATTAAACGGTGATAAACACCTATCCAATCAAATAACATGCAATAAAATTCCGGGTGAGGGAAGATTGTTATAAAACTTTATAATTTAAACATCCAGCCTGTACCTGTTCCGAAAATGCATTTCGGGCTCTGATCACCCTTCGCCCGTCCGGAAATCTTATAACTTACTGGTTAGCATAAATCTATTTGTATAGCACCCATTTTGAAATGTAAATTTTTTTCCCTTTGTGGATTGTTATTTCTTGAATGATGTTCCTCAGGGATCATCATTAAGAAATTTTGACTGTTGTGAACTAAATTCATTTTTTTCCAGTTCTTAAATCGATAACTTTAGAAGTGCCCTCGGCTGGCAAGATATAAATTAAGCATCAGGTTGCAAATTATAGTAATTTATAGATACATTCATTAATTTTATCATTATCTATTAACGAAACTAAGACAATCTATTAATTTCATTTTTTAAATTTTGCTATTATTAATCCAAATTCTTATTAAAGTATGTGATTTGGTTTATTGTAAAATTTATGAATGTACACGTAGATAAACAAATAAAAACAGTTTAATAAATATATAAAAATTGTTTTCTTCACTTTGCTATCCCATAAAATGTTGAACTTAATAATTAAATTTTGTATGATTAATAAGCTTTAATTGTGTCGTCCACCACAGAAAAAAAAATTATAACTAACAGATGAAAAAAACTAAAAAGATATAAGTTTAAGCGTTTTCTTCATGGAAAAACTTAAAACATTCTTATGTAACCTAATCAATAGATTAAGCCGAAGATCTACAACTCTAAATAACAAAGAATTATTTGTAAAGTTTATATCTGATTTATATCTGAAAACTTAATAAAAGTAAAATAATATTTTTCTAGAATAGCAGTTAAGTTTATGACAGCCTGTTCCAAATAATAAAATACTAAGTTTAGCTCATTCTTTTTAATAAGTTATAATCTCCAGAGAAAGAGTGCAGTATAATTGATCTCATGAGATACAGTATAATGATTATTAATAGAAATAATTTTTCACTGGAATACTTAGCAAAATAAGTTAAATTAAATTTAAATGATAAATTCGTTTTAAACACAAAAGTGAATTTTTCATCTGCTTAAAATAATAGTTATTATCATTCTATATGCAGATATAAAATTACATTTGGAAGGCGTTTAAATATTAATCTTAAAAAAGTTGAATTGAGAAATTTATTGTATTAAAGAATTTTTTTCTTCTTAAAAATATTAAAAAAAAAAAAAATTATTTTTAATAATCATTTAGAATGTTTACATCTCAGAAAATTAATCTTAAAATGGTCAATGCTCGAAAATCATTAATGCCAGATTTGATACTGATAAAAATTTAAAAACAGGAAGTTTCTACAACAAACAAAAAGAAAATCGGGAAAAATATCATTAGCATTAATCATAAAATCGAATTTGAATTGATTTGAATACAGGTAAAGTTAGCTAACATTTGTTAAACGTCAAATTTGATTATTACACTTATATTTATCATGAAAAATTAAAATATATATTTATTTGAAAAAAATGTAATAATCCCTGATAAAAAGATTCAAAATGAGATTAAATAGAGATTTAAAAAATTTCATTTTAATTTATTATTATTATTATAATTAGTAATATATAAATGAAAAAATAAATAAAATAATATTAACCTATAGAATTTTTTAAAAAGTCTTGTTCATAATTATTTTCCAAGATCTGTTGATATTAAATTATTGTATATTCTGATGGCTGATTAAGACGTTTATTTAACTTTAACCTATTATTTATTATTTTTCTAGACATTTATATAAATATACAGTATATAATTATTTCTAATGTTATATATAATTATTTTAATGAAATTTATTCGACAAAATCTAAATAAAAAAATAATAATCCTGTATGAATAATTATTCTAAAATAAAATATGAAAACAGGATAAAAACTTGCCAAAATCTAATCAATAATCTAATTTATGTTATTTTAATTTATAATAGCCTCAAAGTCCTTCCAATTATTTTTTTCAAAAAAAAAAAAATGTTGAAAAGTATTAATCACGCTATTTAAAATAACTAGATAATTATGAAAGTTAAAAAAATTCTATTTTCTATGTGTTTTTTAAGATTTATAATTATATTTTTACATCAGAATTAAGAAAAAATAGATTTAAGTAGTTTCTTAAATTTTCTTAATCTTCTAATGGCAATAAAATTAATTTGAATAATCTCAAAAAAATTTCTAAATTATAAAAACAAATAAATATTGTACATAAATTTAAAAATAATAATTGATTTATAAACTTGTAACGAATAAATCTATTTTCTGAAAATGGAGGAGAGTTGATGTATTTTATAGATTATTGTTCATAATTTTATTTTAAATAAAATACTCTTACACAACACAAAATTTTAATAAATAAAAAACGAAAATACATAAAGACATACTAAAAAATATACGTTGAGTTTAAAATTAAAAGATATGTCGGATGGCTGATCACCACTAATCAAATCATTTATAGCATTTATTTTATGTTGCCTATAAAAGAAAAAACTTTTCAATATCTTATTGTTGGATATACAGATAAGTAAACTTTGTTTATTTGAATCTGATATTAAAACAACAACTGTCCAGATTCTATCATATAAATCATTTTTTATAACGATAACTTCATATCACGAAATGAAATCAAAGAACATATCTTAAGTACATTGATCCATCCAGAACATAACTGAAAAATCCAGTAAAAGTCTAAAAGAAAATGGAAAATTCTGATAAATTCTGTTTTTAGTTTGTTTATCAACTAGAACTAAAATATTACTAGATCTAACAAACAATTCTCTCTTTGGAATTAATTTACTATTAATAGCAAACTATACCGGGAATAAATTTGATATTTCAGCATCAACACACTTTGTAGCGTATTGAGAGATAAATCTATATCAAATAAATCGATATCATTTACAGTTTATGATTTCAGTAAATGCTAATATTCCTAATCGATGTTACTGCAAATAAACTATAAATCCTGAATGATCTAAATATGAAACTGTCAAGAATAAGTAACAATTTAGAGTTTAAGATATGCGATGCGATGTAAAACTGCGTTAAAATATTCAAATACTAGTTTTAACGACTTTTCTCATTAAGAAATATTTTCAGCAGGCTATTGTATTTAATTCACGAAAAAAAAGAGATTCAAATATCGATAATTTTTACTAGTTAGTAAACTCTTCAGATGCTTGATCTTTTCTTATTCCTTTCTTAATTCAGTTAAATAAAACTTAATTTAACAAGCTTTATTCGGTAAAGAATTCGTCTAACCAGATTGTAAGGAAATTCCAATAAAAACGCTAAATTCGTTGATATCCATAATTTCCAAATATTAGAACAAAATAAAAAAAAATCAAACTATCCAATTTAATAAGATTCTTTCCATATTCCTTATCGCATTTCTTGCCATTGATTGAAATCAATATAAAAACTGTTGCATTTTAGCAGACGTTTTCAAATCACTCGGGGTTACTTAATTATATGATAACAGAGAGTTTCTCTGAATCAATAAAATAAAGATTATTTTCTTGGAAAATAAAATCTACAGTTTTCCTTATTTATCACATTATAAAATATTATTAAATGATTATTATCAATATTTTATAACTACGATAATATTTTATATCTTTGTTAACAACTAAGCACAGTTAAAACCTTTAAAAATTCTATTAAAACAATTTTTTTTCTAAAAATGATTGCATCTCTGTATGAAAATTTGTATTATATTCCAATCTCTTCGTTTTTTTATATATTAATATTTTAAAAATTTCTATTATTTAATACTTCAAAAATCTCTTAGGTTATATACATCAACACATTAATATACAGTATATAGTATATATATTACCATTCGTTTTATATACAGTATTTATAGGTAAAATTATATTCTATTTTTATGATTTATATTATCTAAAGAATGTTAATATCGATAAACTTTTTTATAACAAAGTTAATTCCACTGTAAGATTATTTTATATAATAAAATCTCGTTTATTTGTACATTAAAATGCATCATTATTTTATTTTTCATATAGAACAAAAATCATTTATTCAACTGGTTTTTTCCATCTCAATTAATGCAAATTATGTGCCATTATTTTATTTATCTTGTGTTATCCGGGTGAAATTTTAAATCCTTAAATAATCCTGTAAAGCTTAGAGGTGAGAATAATATTTTATAATGTCATTGTGGATTGCCTTGGCATCAATCACGGATAATTTAAAAGTGCCATTATTAATCTATATTAATTCGGTATCAGGTTAATCTAGATTAGCAGCAGTTTACTTAATAGAAGTATTATTAATCTCTTTTGATATGCAATATTTTAATTGCGAATCTATTTATAATTTCTCAGTAAAGCATTTATCCGATTGTAATTATGCAATCCGCGTTTGATTTATTATCTGCAATATTATACCAATTTTTTTTTTTTTAAGTCGCTATTCTAAAAAACAAGTATAATTTTTGTCATTTATCTCCATCGAAAGTGTAAATTAGCTTATGTTTTTCTTTCTTATACCAGTTTTTATCACGTTCGAAAATATCAAATTTTGCGTGCTGTTTACGATAATCGTTCCAATTCGCTAATAAACTCGCCGTAGTTTATATTAAATGAACAATCTCTGGAGAATAATGCAAATTTTTGCTATTAATTAGACACAATAATTTATTTTAGATATAATTTTATTTATAATTATCGAAAAAAAAAAATTGGATGTTTTTGTCTTCCGATATTTAAGTGAAGATTTTTCTCCGTAGATAATTAAGTTACGTAATTTTGAAAGTAATTATAGTTTTCATTTTATGTAACTTTCTCGAATAGATTGCCTTTTTTTGTTTTTAGTCATCGCTGATTTAATTTTCTATCTTGTTTTCAACAAAACTCTGCTAACAAATCTACAAACGGACATTACCTGAGAGAATAATTAATCTTAAAACAATGCATCTCAGGTTTCATACTCTGTTGGAACAAGTCCAGATAACACTTAAGTAATTTTATTATCCAGGTATTTCACGGAAGAATTGTGAATGGAATTTTAATAAAGTTTAAAATAAAGTGTGGACTTGCAAATGATAGATAAACGCCTTTTTTAATACCTTTGGACTTAAAATTATAAAATGGTTTTTATGTTTAATTTGATAAATATTACGCTATTATATATATAAAAAAAATAAATGTAGAGATTATTTCTAGAGAAAAATAAATTTTCAGACCTTGTACGATAAGTCGTATGGTTATTTCATCGTGACCGAATGCATTCGTCACTAAACAACTGTACAGAGCCGAATCTTCACGTTGAATCGCTTGTATCTTCATATCAGAAATCATTCCATTAGCAGTAATTTCCTCGTGTAGTTTGTACCTAAAAAATTAATTTATAAATTTAAATTTTTGCCGCCATCTTTATATTTCCTATGAATTATGAAAACACATTTTTATATAATTTCTAAAAAATGAAAAATAAAATGGTTGCCAACTTTATCGATTAACGTAAATATTAAATTATTAGGTAAAAGAAATTTAATTTATAGGTGATATAAAAGCAATTTGTGATTGATAGTTATAAGTTCTGTTCACAGATGGCAGAAACGTAGCAAAGTTAACCAGAAGAGTTAACCTTTATGCTGTACGTCAACACGATGCACTTTGTATAATAATTTACGCGAAAAATAAAATAAAAATCAATCAATCATTGTCGTAAGATTTTAAAAGCATTTTAATGAATCCTGCTTAGTATGATTTTTTTTTTTTAATATTAAAAAAGAAGAAAGAAATTTTTCTGTCTTCTCGAATATTTTCAAATTTAAACAACTTAAATCTATTATAACTTTTTTGTTCGTCATTATCGTTGCATATATAAAAATTTACTTTATTCATTTATTTTACAATATTTTATATGCATTACAAAGTGAAAATATTGACATAAAATGTCACTTAATAAAACGGCAAGAATTTTTTTATTTTTATTTTTGGTTAATATTTTTCTTTTGCGAAAAAATGCCATTAAAAATTGAATGAATAGACGAATAACACTTTTATACAAAAATTCCGTAATTTGATTTTTACCCGTTTAATTAATTTTCTAAATACTGACCTATTTTCGTCTTAATAGAAAAATAAAAATATATAAAGATTGAATACTAAAATTGATTAGAAAATTTTAATTTAAGTTTCACATTTTTTTCTTAATAACTCATGTTTTTAGCATCTTTCATTTCCAAGCTTGTTAGCGGTGACTCAATATGACGGAAGGCGCGATAATTCACATTAAAAAGTCGAAATTTTCCGCAAAAATCAATAATGATCATAAATCGGTCTGGTTGTCGGTCTAGTTGCTGTTGAAAATAAAAAGAAAAAAGTTTCTTCTTCCAACAGATAACTAAATGAGCTTAAAATCTAATAACTCTTCAACTAGTGCCGAAAATGCTACAGTAATCATTAAATCTGTCCGTTCGTATTTTTGTGATGTTACAAAAGTTAACAGAATTAAATATTTAATGTATCTAACCTGAATTTTTATAAAAATAAAAAGATAATTTTTTTGCAGTTAATAAATTCGTAAAATTTTTATTGACATTTGCCACGTAGCATTGTTTTAATGAAATTGAATTTTTATTAGAGAATATTTCTGAGAGCAAACATTTCAGAAACATTCCAAGAAAAAGAATTCGTAACTTTCAACATCTGATATAAGTTTATATTTTTATATTTCAACATATAAAACATTAGACGTATCTTATATATGTGCATTCATAATATATTCATATATGAATGTCAACAACGTCTACTGCCATGCGAAACAAATTATAATTCAAACTTACTTGTTAGTTCTTTTTTTTATGATAAAATTGCCAGCAGTATTTTCATTTTATATTAAGTTTTGCATGCTGCATAATATTTTATAATTTAAAATATGTAATAATTTTATTTTAAAAGGAAATAAGCTTACCTCAGTTTTGTCTTCATGTTAATGGGTTGTCCATTTTTATTCCATATGATTGTCATCGGTTTGTCACCTACAGCTCTACATCTTAGGGTGGTTTCTTGAGATAAACCGACAGTTTTATTAGACGGACGATCTTCAAAATGAGCAGGAACTAAAATAACAAAGAGGGAAAAAATATTCTATAAAAATTTTATATTTAATAATCTTAATTTTGTATAGTGAAAGTGTTTTCGCGTACTTATAAAAAAGGATAAATGAGTTTTCAATATTCTTTTTTGGATAGAGAGTTTTTAAGCAAGGAATTTATTTTTTATACATAAGCTATAAGAAAAAAATGGGAAGGAAAAAATTCCTCGAATTCTTTAAAGTTTTGCACTTTTTCAACTTTGTTGAAGAAATAACATGTAAAAGAATTCTGCAAACTTGGTTATCAATTCAAATTAGAATTTAAACTATTCCATCCCGCTTATAATCCAATTAAAATTTTACTTAGAATATTAAAAAATATATATAGGCCTATATATATAATATTTTTTCTCGCTAATTATAATAAAACAAGAAAAACTTAAGAAAATTTATTAATGAATATCATCTATTCAGCTTCATAGAAATATATTTAAAAAAAAAAAACACACATACAGAGTGAAGCAATAACTTTTGCCATCCGAAATTTGTTTATTTTTGTTTTGAAGTTTTTTTTTTTTTTAACATTTGCATGTTAACAAACAGTTCATATAATGAGAAAGACAAGTTTTCTGTCTAAGCACTTCTGAAATACCAAATTAACTTGAGATTTTAAAAAAGGCATTCTATGATTTTTTTTTTTTCATCTCTAATATTATAAAGAGGAATTGAGACGAATGTAATGTGACACTCGCTCTTTGATACTATGCAAATTTTGTGTAAAAACTGTTTCAATAACATAAAATATACAGAAGATGTTTTAGATGGCAAAAGTTATTTCCCTATTTTATATATATACCGGTATATAAAAACCAATTGCAAATGTGTAAGAAGAAAAGTCATAGTACTACCAAAACAATTTAGACCTACTTCAGACGATTTGACTAAACCAGAAATATGAAAATATTTATTATATGCCTAAGTTAAAAATTTATATGATTTATAGTTTAATACCAAAGCCAAACTGAAAGAAAATTTGCAATTTTGTTCTTTCACGTTTATTCTAAAAAACTGCCTTCGGAAATATAGTATAAAATTAAAATGGTATTTGTGATTTTTGCATTAAAAAACTGAATACAGAATTTATTTGTATTTATCTTCAAATTTTAATCTATACGCTCTACGTTATCAAATTTAATTGTTTTAAAGATAGATTTAAACTAAGCTATTCAATCTGCATTCTGTAACGCAGTTTGTAAATAAAATAAATCTAACAAATTATTAACGCATCTTCTTTTAACAATAATAAAGAAAATGTTTGCTGTAAACGTCATGAAAAGTTTCATGAAAAGTTCAACTACTAGAAATTTTACAGTAAATCCCTAGAACGGAAATTAAACCAATTCAACTTTAACCGATCGAGAACAGAGTAATAGTAAATTGAGGGAAATATATATATTTTGTATGTCGAAAAATAACGCTTTCTTTTAATTAACTACGAAAAATTATTTAATATAAAATGTATGCATAAGTAACATTTTCACTGCGCGACTTGACAGTAATCATCGATGTCAAGCAAACAACTGCATTAGTTAATATTATTATAAACAAAAATTATCAGTTATTTAAAGATTAATAGTAAATATTTTAAATAATTTGAATTAATAAAAAACAAACGACATCTTTATTAGTTTACTAATTGCACTAATTGCTTAAAATTAAAAATATAAAACAATATTTCTAAATAGCTGCAGTTGTGCTTTCTAAATTTTCCGTATTGCATTCATTTTAATGTTCCAAAACGTGAAATTTTCATAAATAATAATTAGTTAAAACAAACTTGACACGAAGAAATATTCTTAAGTGTGCAATTCGCATTAAATTATTAAATTTAGTAAATTATGAAATTTAAAAAAAAAATTTAAGCTGTAAATAAGAGAGAGAGAAAGGAAAAAAAGCAAAGAATTTATGTGACTAATATGTGTTGTTTTATCCGAATCACTGAGAAATAAAATATTATTTATATTCTTAGTTGCATTCACGGTTCAGAAAATCTTTTGGATTTAATTTATAGCTTGGAGTCAACGATGCATTCCTTAATTACTACTAAGTTTAACCGCTAATTCAACAACTAAAATGAGATTCTTCTGTTGAATTGTTTCGTTTATACGAAAGAACTCTGATGCAATTAAGTAGTATTTTTCGTTATAAAGAGAAACTTTTCTAAGAAAACAACTAAATTTATCTAGGCGCGTAACTAATAGCGATAAAATTTTATAGCTCAGTTATTTATATTTTTAGACGTTAAAGCATTTAGAAACTTGATAAATAGATAAAGAAATTGTTCATTGTTTGTTTATTATATTATCATTATCCGAAAGCGTTCCATAATAGGATAGAAGAGATAAATTACTTACCATGTACTGTTAGATAAATCACAGTACTCAACCCAGCACCTATCCCATTTGTTGCTTGGCATAAATAATATCCTGCATCCTCTCCCAAAGAATCCGTAATTCTTAACGTGCCATTTTCAAAGACTTGAAAGTGCGGTCCGCTTAATATTTGTTTAAAATTAGAAGCAGTCTTCTCTGCATAATTATAATATTTTTTTATTCATTTATAAAGTTAAAATTCATTAATGCATAATAAAAATAATTATATTATTATTTTTTTACCGGATGCTCGCTTCCAAACTATTTGAGGAGTGGGAAATCCATCTGCTTTGCAGTTCAGCATTACTGTGTTGCCTTGTACTACAAAAGTATTCACTGGTTCGATGATCCAATGGGGCAATACTGAAATGTTTAAATTTTATTTTTAATTATAAATTTTAGTAATGATCTATCGCTCTCCCATGACGAATGTTTATAGCTTTATAAGCAGTACGACGTATTTACGCAATACATCGTAACGGAGCGATAGATTATTACTTTTTAACAAATGAGAACTATTAAACATATTAAATATGTTATAATTCATCTAGAAATATATAAATATAATAATAAATCGTATTAAATGCATTAGCGAATGTGATTAAATAATATTAATGCAGTAACGTTTAGAAGTTTCTGTATATAATTATGCAAATCGTTGCAGTAGTTAATAGTTTAATCCAAATTCTGATAAATTCTGTACACAGAATTTAGAATAAGTGTAGGAATTTGGTTCACAATTACATAACTGTATTAGAAAGTATTTTAAATAAATAATTTTGAATATACAAATATAGCATTTTTCTTGTTTCAATTACTTGAAAGCATCCATACAACAGTACTGAAGTTGTATGCGTTATCAAAATTGTTCTTAGAAATAGTTACTTTAATTAAATTTGCACATTAATTCGTAGCAATGCTGACATGATAATGTTGCACGCTAACTTAATACTGGCTTTAATTAATTTTAAACAAGTTTCATGCAATATTGCCATAGTCTATATAACCAACTTAATAATCAGTAAGTGGCGTAAACATTCTAAACTTTTTCTTGTTTTTTAAATAATTTCTCGTTATTTAAAATCCCAGAATGTCTTTGATTAAATTTACATTATTTTAGCAGTAAAATTTCTTAATAGAAATCAATCAGAATTTTAATTGACAGATTTATTAAGAATTTTAAGTGGCAAAAGGATGTAAAAATAAATTTTACAGTTAAATTTAGACAATAATGCTACATAAAAGTCTTTTGTTTCGAGAAAAATGCTCTTTATTCATCTTACATTGTATAACAGTATTAAATGAGTTTGAAAGGTTGAAATTTTTACAATTAGGACAAAAGGACAAAGCAATTATGAGAAGGAAATGAAATTAAGATGCTTGCAAAGAAGAAAAAGCTTAGAAATGAAGTCATGGAAACAAAGTCAGAAAACTGATCGATAAGTTTGGATAAATCTTGCGAGAAGGATAGAAAGATGGATGCTAACAAGTTTTCTTGATACAAAATTTAATTTTCTAAAAGAACAACAGCATTAAGAAAACTTCGAATATATCAAGCTTTCTTTTTACAAAATAATGGTCACATGAATCACATGAACATTTTATCTGTCTGGTTTTCTATTTGCTGGTTTACATAATATTTCAATAACCATTGTTCAAACATTAGGAAAAATCGCTTCTTATTAGTCAAACTACATTCATATTAATTTGAAATTTCTTTATGATACAGCAAAAATTAACAAAATTCTGAAATTTTTTTGTTTTCATAAATGATATCATATTCATTAAAAGAATATTTTTTTATAAAAAATTAGCATAGTGTTATTAATTACCAATAAAATCTTTACATGTATATAGGCTTATATATAATTAGATTCATTTCTTATAGTAATGAAAACATACTTACGGATAATTTTAGTACTTTCGAACAGAAACAAACTTTAGTTTAATATCTTTAAAAAATTCGTTTAATATTTCTCAATTTTAAAACCAAATTGGATTTCAGAGCTTATGTTTTAAAGTGAGCGATGGATCAAATATAATTATTTCAATAACAATGAAATTACTCATTCTGTTTAATCAGATAAATAAATATGTCCATAAAGAAATCCCACGAAGAAAATTTAGAATTATCTCTTATTTTCTTATTTTGGTGTTTATTTTATATATATATATATAGAACTATTAATTTCAATAATTCTTAATGGACTTTTTCATCATTAACATTTTATAATTTATCAGCACCGTGAAAAAATAATATTTTTTTCTATTAATTTTGAACGACTAATGAATCGGAAATATTTCAAAACTGATTAATGTTTATTAATTAAAAAAATGCATAAAACTGTTTCTGGGAATCGCAATTTTATCAAATTAATAGCGAATAATTTTTTCTAGAGAAATCTTTAATCTTCAAATGAATAGAATCGTGTTTTTGCCTTCGAAACAAAAAAAAATTGTTTCTAATGTCCTATAAAGCAATATGCCTTTGGTGATCATATAAAATAGCTGTAAAAACAACACCATTTATTTTTGTGTGTGAAAGCTAATGTAAAACATGAAGAGAAGCTGTCAAGAAAGAATCTATTAAGACCATTCAACGAAATGGAAGGTTGAAAGATGGATGGAGGAAAAGTGAAGCAAGAGAATCTCGATATTGTGGACAAAAGTGTCAACTTCCGTTTTTGAAGACAATTTCAAGAAACTAGAGACATTGATCGATGGAAATCGAGAAACTCTAAACCGGATATCCCTATTCAAGAACAACAGGGTTATTTCTGGCTTAACTACCATATACCAAAGAATGATGAGCGAATTAATGCTAGATACTTTTGAAACTTTATGCAAATAAAGGAGGATAATATTGAAACTAACTTCTACCATCATTAAAAAAGTTCCGTAAAAAATTCTAACAATTAAATTTAGATTCACGTTAATCTTCTTCAATGAAATCTTATCAGATATGGGTCCTACATAAATAGAAGTAATCGATATTCTTTACGACAATCGATAGATATATAAAAAAATCTAATTAAGTCTCTATCATCACTATAAGTTGAATAGAAGAGATTATTATGAAGTCAGTTCTTTAGAGATATGAAAGAAAGTTTACGATCTAGCGATATATATAGCAGTTTACTTCTTTATTAGCCCTATAAACTCAGTAAGCTTATGATTTACAAGCCCTATATCGCCTATCCCTTAAGAAAGAAAACTGTAGACTTAGCGTTAGCTAAAAATCAATCAAATGTTTGAGTGAGTAATGTTAACGTAGAAGATGAATGACATTTTGTATATTTAAGATAATTATGATGACAGTTAATCTTAGATAAGTGTAAATAAATTATTTTGCTATTGTATCAAGCACAAAATTAAGCAATATTTAATTTTTTTATAATTAATCATATAACGTTTTATAATAATCGTAAAAAAATTAACAACAACTTAGAACAGTTTGCGTTAAAAACCGACGTGAAGATAATATTTAATTTTAAATAAGTAGGTCAACTAAATGCGTTAAGAAATTCTTACTAGCAAATTAAATTTAATTTATGAGCTGCTTATCCTTAACAATTTCATCAACGTGAAAGATGTTAAAGCAATTAAATGTTGCAAAGTCGGTTTAAGGTAAACGTTATTTTAACTTGTTTATTACTTGATTAAAAGTTTAAGCACACGAAAAAAAAAAAAAAAGAGAGAGAGAGAGAAAGAGAGAGAATATGGAATCTCGTCATGTTAACTTCCAACATACCAAAGTTAAAACTCTCTCTCTCACTACGCGAGTTTCGCGATCGACGATATTATACTGAAAAAAGTTGGAATGAATGGGATTGAAAATTCTACTCCTCTCTTCATTTCAATTCCTTCGAGTATAAATGGGGATGATGCTACTACAGGGAAACGTATAGCTAGAATTCAACAACCTTTCATGATTTAAAATCGTTCTTTTGCGAGAATGAAAGTTATTTCATCTCTCTCGGCTGGATAACTTCGTTCGTAGTCGAAAAATCGTTATGAACATTTTTCCCTGATATATTGTCGAATTTAATGGTAATATAAGATTCAAGGATGCATCAGAACGAATTTCGTACTGCGATAAAAATAAATTTTGAACAGAAATTAAGACCATTATCAGAACAGTACGAAAATTTTCAATACGTAAACCAATTTATAATGCGTTCTTCATATTTATAACATTCAAGCAGTTTAAAGTTGTAATAATTTAAACAAAAATAATTTCAGCATGGACTTAATTAAAGTAATCATTATTATTATTTTAAACTAAACAATGCATTCCAATTTAATCCTTCGTTAAGGAACGGATAATTTAATTGGAAACAAAATTAAAAAAATTTTTTTTGCTTGAAACAAACTCGAAAATCTTATCATTATAGAAGAAAGAGAAAACCTTTTTTTTCCCAATTTATTTGTTTTTGCTTTCTATTTATTTTATATTCGCTTCGTTGAGGAATAGTTACCATCAAAAATAAACTAATTATTAATTTTTCAAAGAAATTTAACGATATTTTAATTTATTTAGAGCAAAAATTAAATATACATTTAATTTCATTTTACGACCATATAATATTTCTTAAAACTAAGACGTGACATAAAATCAATTCGGAATAAATGGAAGGAAAAAATAATTAAAAAAATAATAATAAAAGATTATAAAGTTAAACTGCATCGATTTGCATTATTATAAACGTCGCTAACGTTAAACTGCTGTTTAATATTACTCCCATTAAAATAATTAACAAACAATGACAATTATTTTAACAATAAAGCGATGACAGTTTGAATCGATGTGCTTTCAGGTAGAAACAAGTAAAACAGAATTTGCTGATTGGTAAAAGTCATTGTTGATCACTCACCGTTAACAATTAATTGTGCTGTATAGTTGACAGCGGCGGCCGCATTGCTGGCAACACACGTGTAATTACCGTTATGTTTGGGATTAAGTTTTTCGATGGCCAGAGCTACAGAATAAGTGTCGACGTCCTTAACGATCACGTCCAAGTTTTCCGGAATAGATTTTCCATCTTTTAACCAAGTGACAGATATTGGAAGATCACCACTTGCGATATTGCAATAAACTCTGGTTCGCATACCTTCATGAAGATTTTCGGCGAAATAGAAACGTTCTATCAGTGGAGGAACTGTAAAAGATAAAAAAATAATAATAAGAAGAAGAAAAGAATCATAAAAATGTCGGATATGCATTCCTGTTGACACATACTCTCGCGGTTAATTATTTTAGTTACAAAATAAGATTGACGTAATTCTAATTAAACATTGTTTTGGAAACTTGTAATAATTAAATGACGCCAGAAATTAAAATTTAGTTTTCTCTTGCTGTAAAAAAATTCGTTAGTAATTCGCTAAATAATGAATCATTTGCATGCTAATTTATAGCAGGAAAATTAATATAATAAATATTTTTGGTGCAATTGATGATCTACTGCTTGGTTAGAGCAAGAGGTGCGTAATACACGTGCTAATAAAGCGATAGATCACCCTAGATCATACTATTTAAAAAATAAAAATAATAAAAGTTGAGATTGGAACTAAAAATTATCTAGAAATTACTCGAAACTACTAAGAATAAATAAATAAGAAAAATTTTATTATTGCTGTTATGTGGAGAGAGAAAAAGTTTGAAAAGAGCTAAAAACATCCGAAATAAATTTTCGACCTGGCTTCATATATTGTTTGTTATATCATAACTTAATAGATAAAGATTTATTTTTCTGCTGAGCCAAAGAGATATTGACCATAATAATAAAAGCTTACCTCTAACATTGATGGCTAAAGTCCCTTGGGCGCTCTGACCTTGCTGATTCCTAGCAATACACGTATATATTCCGGTATCAGTAGTTGCATCCAATTGAATAATCTCCATCGTACCATTGGCGAATACTTTTTGTCTATGATTAAATGGAAGTCTACGTCCATCTATACAGAAAAAGGAAGGAATAATGTATCTTATAATCTTCCTTAATACATATTTCAATTATAATGTTTATAATCGCTTTAATAGTAAATTATCTACTCTATCTGAAAGGAAGTTTAAGATTATATTTATTTATTATTAGTTTTTTTATTTGTAAAGCCTCTATTGCTTTATAAATATAATTTTTTAAACCTTATACAGCAACATAAAGTCGCATGTTTTTAATACATACTGCAATTTAATTTTTACAAATATATAAATTCCTAATGTAAATTTTTAAAATATTTCCTTAAATTATGTTTGCAGCCTCGATTTGTGTATACGTATTGGAACAAATAAATAATCAAAACGTGCAAAGTTTAAAAAAAAAAAAATGCAAAAAGATAACAGAAGCGCTTGATTGAAAGAATAAAGTTTATCTATATTAAAGTTTTATTAAAGATTTATTGTTATCGGTGTTTCTCTATATGTATGGAGAAAATTCGAAAATAAATCTGACAACAAATCTAGAAAACATTTTAAAACCGTTTCAAATCCAATTGAAAATTCTTAATAAATATTGAACTTTCGGTCAACATCGAGGAAAAATTTAATCTAGAAAGTAACTGTTTGGTAAATCAAGATTTATGTTTTACCAATCCCTAAGAAAGCTAAAGTTCTTTTTTTATCAATTCACTATTCTAAATCTAAATATATTATTATCTCTCTTTCTAATCCTCTTTTTTTTAATGCATTTATCAATTCTTAATATTTTTTTATATGACACCTTATATATAAAAAGAAATATTTTTTATCCTTTTCTTTTCAGTATTTATTTGTATATATTTTAATAATTTCAATAAAAATTGGATTTTGCTTAATATTAACAATATTCATTATCATCGCAAGTATTTTAATTTTTACTTTTATTATTATATAAAAAAGTTATAGTAATTTCGGTATGAATATAAAGTATCGAACAATGACTAAAGAGTTATAATTTCACTTAATATTTTTCCTTATAATTATTATATTTCTAACGTTTATACGAATCAAACAAGCACTTCTGGAAGGACCTAATCTCTTAAATTTTTAAAAATATTCTTTATTTTGGAATGATTAAAGGTATGAGCTCAAAATCATATTCAATGGTGTAAAAAACGATCGAAGAGTTCTATAATTATTACAGGGAAACTTCATAAGTTTGAACGTCCGCCATTTTTGCATACATGAAAATAAAGAGTTACTTGATATATCTTCGACATTGTCAACAACATAACGATCTTTCTGCTAAATTTCATAGAAATTCAATAATTGGTTCGGGATATATTTAAGAGAATAATTATCTTAGAAGTTTGAATGTCCGCCATTTTTAAATGGCTGAAGCAAGAGGATTGAAACGTGCGATTCGAAATTAACGTTAATGGAAAAACATCAGTTTCACTAAAATATACTAATTAATTATAGATACACAGATAGTTTGGTGATCATATATCATACATTCCTTCAGTAATTAGACTAAAAATAAATGGTAAACATGTATATATCCATACATCTTTATATAAATATAATTTATTTCGAAATACTTAATAAAAAGTTGAACCAGAACATTCGATTGTAAGTGGAATTACTAATAAGAGTGAACGATTTAAACATTTAAATCCGTTAAGTAGAGGAATTAGGAAACATTGAAATGCAAATTCGACGTTTCCTAATTCCCGTTAGAAACTTTCAACTTTTAAGAAATATTTCGAAAGGTCAGAATTTAGTATTGTAGTAAGTATAAGGAATTATAGAAAAGGAAACATAATGCAGGAAGTCGAAATATCAAAATGAATAATGCTTCATCAGCGAAGACATAAAATAAACTAGATTTAATCATTTATGCGAAAATTGAATTATAAGAGGAAGTTATATTCGACTGGACTCTCTTTAAAATTTGAATTTATTATAACGCGATTGCTTTCTAGTGACAGTTGTAAAATGTAATAATAGAAATAAATTAAACCCGAATATGATTATCTAGAAATTTTATTTTAGTTTTAATTTTCGTCTGCATTAATTAACTAACTTCATAAAAAAAAGAACTGTGACTAATTGCATTAATTGGATTTTACAAAGTCGATTTTTAACTGTTAACAGGACCTAAATATTTACGATTATAAGGAAAAGATATTTTCGAGTCTTTAATCCTTATTAAATATTTAGTTTGTAGTAATTTGTGTTATTTTGTGACAAATGAATTTGTTAGCGAAATTGAATTTACAAGCGAGTTTTACGATTCAATGAAGATGTTCTGTTCAACGTAAACTCCGACTTCATGTATTGTAAATGAGCTCTGAGCGATATTTTTGAAGTGAATAGAATTCTTCCTTATTCTTCTTAATATGGTTAATTAAAATATGTTTATTGTAATTGATTTCGACAAGAGAAAATCTTGCCGTACAGTTATTATTATTATCATCTGATTTAAAGCATTCGAAACAAGAATATTGTAATAACTAACCTTTCTCCCAGTGGATGGAATCTATTGGATGACCTGCCACTCGGCAAATCACCACTAAAGTTTCCATAGCAACTGCAGTTACATTATCGAAAGGTCGAACGAATGGTAAACCGAATACGTTCAACTTGGCTTCGTGTAGAATGGTTCCAGCGCCGTTCGTTGCCTTACATCGATAGTATCCTCCATCTTCTACTCGAACATTGCTGATGTTGACGTGGCTGAGAACAAATCCGTCACTGGTGACATAATCTCCAACAATTACTCTTCCAGTACGCTTAATTACGTTGCCATCTAAAGTCCAAGATATTTCGGGTTTCGGTGATCCGCTCGCTATACACTTGAGGGATACAGATGGTCCAGGTTGATAAGTTTGCTCAGTAAAAGTTTCGATGAACTTTGGAGTAATATCTGAAAGCATTTTTTTCTTTTTAAATGTTCAAAGTTCGTTATAAAAAATTTTATTTTATTTAAGCAATTTCAATAAAAAAATCAGAATATATTTAATTTTAATACAGCAGTCCTTACGATCGAAACCACTTTAAATAATTGTATAAAACTTATAAATTTAAAGCATTCATTACTATCTAAAGTAATTTGATTTTTATGTTTATAAATAATTATTTAAATAAAGTACTTTATTTAACTATGGCCTTCAATATTATATTTTTAGAGAATTTATGAAACAGTTACACAGAAAAGACGTTCAGTCTATAGAATGCATAAATGCATTCTCCAAAAATAGTTGTAAATTATCAATAAAAATGCTAAGTAAAACAGAAAAATAGTTACACTTTTTTCAAAAAGAATTCTTTACAGTTTTATTATCTAAAAACATTCTCTAGGTCAACTCGTTTATGCATTAAAAAATATTCAAGTTCAGAATGTCCGCCGTTTTGTTTGCAATATCCAAGTTAAATTTTTATTTTTACTCGCACTTGACTTACGTTCTTGTGGATATAAAAAATGGAGATTTTTGTGACAGGAGTAATTATAAACACTTCAGATATCTAATTAAAATTATTCTGATTTTCTTTTCTTTGCAATATTATCCACAATTGTTTATCAAACAAACTAAAACATTGCAATCGTGTATTTAAGTATGATTATATATTTATATGCGAAAATTGTAATGTAATGCCTCAATTAACTCAAATAATCCTACTTTTCACACATCATATTAAAAAGAATTTCTTCTCGAACATAAATTTCGGATATTAAAAAGAGCACGACATTATTTTAGCACATTTTTTTTCGTTACTAAATATCACTTCATTATTATCCTTATTTTATTTTTTTTTAAATTATGTCTGCATATTAAAACCGATTGCAGATTGCAATGCAAATATTTTAAAAATTTAACACACAATATTATTTGATTACCAATATAAGTATTTTATAATTATAAAAATAAAAATAGTCGTGATATTAAATTGCGGTATAGAGTTTACACTGCAGTTTTGGTATGAGCAAAATATCTTAAAAACTCTACTATATGTAGAAATAAACTTTATATCTCAAACGATAAATTTTATATTAAAGTTTTAAATTAATAGCCTTACCTCCCATTTTGAGTTCACTGGTTGCCTGGGTGGAGAAATGAGAGTTTGAAGCGAAGCATTGATACATTCCTTCATCTTCGTTGTTAACGGACGATATCCTCAAAACATTCCACGTTGTGTGAAGTCTATGATTATTGCTAGGCACAGGTCTTCCATTAAAATACCAGGAAACATTGTGAACTGGAAAACCTTTGATAGTACAGTTAAATATAGTAGATTTACCAACATCGACCGTTTGGACTGATGGTTCTATAGTCGCTACTAAATTTCCTAGAACAAGAAGAATATAACCAATTTTTTTTTTTTTTACTTTTTAAAGCGCCCAAAATAATGAAAATTTAAAGTTTTACCGTATATTTAAAACTTTATCCGTCGTTAAAAAAAAATCCATTATTGAAAGCGGAAAAGATATTTAGATGAGCCATTGATAACCTACCTGACACCACCAGCCGTGTTTGAGTTCTTTCTTCTCCAACATTATTCCGCATAACGCATACATATTTACTGTCGTCATCTGGTCGCAAATCCTTAATGATCAGAGAACCTCCGACTTGTTCAAATCTCTGTCCTGTTAAAACTGGAGTAAGAACGGTTCCTTCTACTTTGTGCCATCTGCAATAAAATGTAGTTTTAATGGTTAATCTATATAACATTGCTTTCCGGAGCTTTAAATATCCGTATCATTTTATATATGTATCTTAAAAATAAGTAAAAACCTTCATTTTTAACGCGTTAAAGCGTATTTCTGTAACGCCATTTTCGATAACCATCAAAGATGAATTAATGTTTGTTTTCGTGACATAATTGATGCGTGGCGAAACATTATCAACTCATTATTCCATGCATTGTAATGGAGAAAATTATAATAGGAGTTTCAAAATCCATTAAAGCATCATTAAATTTATCGAGTAAACTAAAATATAAGTTTTATGGTAGATGAAAATAAATATTAAAATATTTTACTTCACCATTGATTAAATTTTACTATTTTGTAGGAATTTGTTCATTAAACATTATCGTTATAGCGAAAGCGTTAATGAAAACTGAACTCTTACCTATATTTAGGTATTGGTAGTCCTTGAGCGGCGCAAGGAATTTCAACTGTTTGATGAAGAAGAGCTTCAACAGTAGATCGACTATCTGTTATCCTTGGTGGAAATGTATTCTGTGGATCTATAAAAAAGACGACTTTAAGAATTCCGGTAGTTTAAAAGTGCTTAGTATTCCTGTCGGAACACTTTTTATAACACTCTGCATTTTTAAAGAGAGCCATTTAATATTCTCTGGATAACAATAAAAGCCGACTGTTATATTTTATCAATTAATATTTAAAAACTCTATGAATAATTAAGCAAAATTTTATTTCGGATTAAAAAAAAATGTTTTCAAAAGTATCGACAAACATGCAGCAGCATCAATCAAATTCTAGAGTTTTGCTAAAATTTCTATAAATAGAATTTTGTTTATAGGGAAACACTTTTGATAAATTGACAATTTCCTTGCTTATCGAGACGGTTGAAGTGCAATCTTTTTTCCCCCTCCCTTTATTTATCTCGGTGTGCTAGGTACATTTGGTATATCAATAACATTGGAAAATAATATTTTATCCAGTCAGTTCTACTAAATAAATATATATTCATTTCCGTCTTTCGAATTTCTAGTAAGGTTTTGTTATATATGAGTAAATTAATAGAAATTTTGACAAGTGAGTTATGCAATAATAAATGCTGTTTGACAGTATTCATTCGCACGTACGTTAAAATTTACCAGATTATTTTACAAGAAATTGTGATCGAACTGGATATTATAACATTATAAACTTACACTTTTTTTTTTAAAAAAAAAAAAAGATATATTTAGATTTTAACATTTAAACTTGGAATAAAATAAAAATAAAATATTAGCTATTTTGTATTCACTTTGTCCTTGTCTTCGCATGTTCGTCAAGATAACTCGATAACCAAAGCTCGCAGATCATTCAAATTTTAAAGGATTATTCCTTATTATCCAGGATACATTATTATTAATTTTGACGATCTTGTCATCTTGTTACAAGGTGGTAACCGCTGAAACAAGAATGCTAGCCATTAAAAACATTAAAACATCAATATATTTGAAACTATTTGTCATGCATGAATGACGTTATAGGCAATTGAAAGACATTATTTTATATAATTATTCTAACCGTTTATCTGTCTGTTAAACTGCCTATAAAATATCTTAAGAACAAACAACTGCAAAGTATTCAAATTTTAGAAAGACTTTCTTTTATATCTAAGTTATGCAAATACTAATTTTGAAATTTCTGTGCGCTCACGTTACAAAATGGTGGCTATTAAAATTTAAAAATTTTATAAATTTGAAACTATTATATGAAAGGTATTATATTCATTTAAAAAGCTTTCTTCTTTTTGTAAAAAATTACTATAATGATATTTATCAGCCGTAAAAATTTTACTTAAAAACTTTTATTTTTTATGATACATTTTAAATTCTCTTATATCTAGTAAAATAAATGCTTATTATTATTCAAAATATTATAAGAATTTATATTGTGAATTATTCTTTGAACGTACTGTAATAAAATAGTAATAGAAAAATATTTTTAGTGATTTATTTAATATAAAATTTTTATAATGGATGAAATGAGAACGAACAAGTTACAGTAGTCGTTTCGTACAGAGAAGTATATCATACTAAAGAAAAGAATTCTCTCTTGACTGTATTCATTTCAGCAGTCCTAGTTGATCCATTTTACTTGACGACTTTAGGAGAATCTTTAATATTTGGCAGGGTACAGCATCAACCTGAAAATGATTTAGTCATCCGGAAACAAATCTTGGCTTCTTTGCCATACTTTCTAAGGGTTTCTCAATTCGTTTCGACGCATTCATCATATTCTTTACGATCTCTGTTATTCTGCAAAGTCTTTCACTGGATAGTATTCTGAACTTTGCCTGAATGGAAGTGTTTCACAATTGAATGTCATTTTTAACTGTCACAGTAGAAGGTTTCAAGTGGCTCTTATGTTGCGTAATGGTCTTTTTTTCTCACGTAATTAAAATTATACTCATATTTTTTCGCATTAAACTTACGCTAAACGATATAAAATTTATCATTTTCTATGGCTTGGTAATTGTTAAAATTTTTATTATACACTTACAAAATCCAAGGGCATAAAAATTGTATGAAACCCATTATGAAAATAGAAATTCAAAATAAAGTAAAACATGAAGAATATCTCAGTTATATATATATACACACACACACATATATAGCATCTTTTAAAATTCAGAAAATATAATAAAATTTTATTGCACATAAAACAGAATATGGAATGATCAAATCAAAATTTTCAATAAAGAATTTTTCTTTCACGTATACAAGAATATTCGACGAGATTTAAATAAATAAATTTAATTTTATCACGCTGCTGAGTCATACTATATTTACGATAAGTGATAAATCGTATAAATATCTCACAATACAAATAAATTAGCATTAATATTGAGATTTTTATCATTCAGTTCAACACTATTTCTATAAATATTAACTTGCCTATCTAGCATTTCTATAGTAAATCCACGTTTAACAATGATTACGATTCCGTTTTCACTCCGTTAAGTCGTAACTTAGCAAAATAAATTTATCAAAATTTGAATCGAAGGTTTTCCAGTTCAATTAATAATATCTGCACTCACCCGTCACAACAAGTCTTCCTTGAGAATCACTCAATCGAATTTCTCCTGTCAAACGGTGCCGAGTTTTACAGCGATAACTGGTAAAATCATCTGTACTTCCAACATTTCGAATGTGCAGTTGTCCACTAGGATATACACTAAATCTTCCACCTAGAAAAAATAATAATAATATAAAAAATTCAAACCTCTCCACCATTCTTTTTATTGAAAAATAATCCAACCGTGACAACTTAAGCTACCTTTCAGAAGTATATTTTTAAAGATGACTTTTTTTAGATTTAACAAATTGCTAAAAATACAAATTTCTCTAAAGATATTATAAATTATTTAAAAAATGATTAGAAAAATTTCAAGGGATTTAATATATATCCAGAAGGATAAAAACTGTGACAACCGATATCAATTTTTGACGCATTTTGTTGCATCAATCAAATGCAAGATTTGAAAGTATATTTTAAAAAAAATAATAATTATTACTAAAATTAATTCCTGTTTGCTATTATTGTTCTAGATTAAAAACGAAAACAATTGGTAGATGCGCATTTAAAAAAAAATATGTGAAAATAAAAAAGTATATATATAAATTTTACTAAACCAAGCAGTGCGCTCAAGCGAAAAATAATGGAGCCTACAGAAATGACCGATGAATATGGATGACAGTCATCGTAAAGAATAAACGATAAATTTCTGAATTATATAATGGATGATTTGACAGTCAACCAATTTTTAGGCGGTATCGAAAGATATATTGCATTCGACATCCTCTTTTCTCATAACCACGCCAAGTGAATAATTTGTAAATTAGTACCAAACTTCGATTATTTTTAACTACATAAAGAAACAAAACAGGAAAAAAAAATTTTTTTTTATCTCAAAAACTTCTTCTAAAACAAAAAAAAAAAAAACTTGATTTTTTTCGTCGTCACCTTCTTTTGTTTAAACTTGTTTTTTTTATTAAACATAATCTGCAGTAATCGATACTTGTGCTGATTTAAAATATCGAATTTCGCTAATCATATAATTTTATATTACTGTAGTCGGAAGTTGTTACATTAATTTATTGCATCGCTCATATTTTATCGCCCATCCAATTAATTTTAATTAATTGCGAATTCTTGATTTATGTAAATCAATAAGAGTGGATTTTACGTCGATCTTCTTTTTCTATTTTAATTTATTTTGTACTGTATCTAGAAATATATACTCGACAATTAAAATTGATAAAGTGACATTAAAACATTGGATTAAAATTTATTTATTTATCGTTTAATTTGTGCAAATTATCCAAACTTTTATTTTTAAACAAACATTCGTAGAATTCGTATTAAAAGAATTACAACTAACATACCGTAATTCATTAATTTATATCCGCTTCTGTGATTTTTATTAAAAGTTCATACAGTGTGTTAGATTTTAGTTAAAATGCAATTATCTTCTGTAGAAAAATCTTTAGCTTTTCTTTTTTTTTCTTTTTCTTAAATAAAAGTTTAGTTTTACTATCGAGGTAATAAAACTAGATAGTAAAAGACGATGTAATGTAGTTAATGTGTAACTTCCATAAAAATTTTTACGATTAAATAATTATTTTGTAAAGTTTAAGACGAGATCATAACGTTATAGTCAGTTCAACATCGTATCTTTGGAACTGTAGCAGTTGTTAAATATTTTTAAAATTTGTTTCAACGAGTTATTTCTCTACAGCAATCTGAATTTTAGCAATAGTTATTCTGAAAAATCATTATTTGCTTTATTTTAAATATGTGTCAAACAAACAATCTTTATGTTGCTTAAGAGAAAATTTATATTATTAATATATATAGGCTATATATATATTGATATCGAATTTTTAAACTATTTTATTGTAATTCGATAAGTCAAACGAACATATTGTAAATATCGTAGCATAGTATATATTGCTATCTTGTAAGATTTATGATATTTTTAATATAAAGCATAAACTCAAATTTTATGATTTATCATCAATTTAGTATTTTGTCACAATTCAAATCATAAAAACTAAATGCAAATCTTTCAAAATTTTATTATATCTTAAAAAATTCTTTGATTAATTGTTATTAAGGATATTATTTTCCTAATTAGTTAATATACAGAGTGCCCGCGTTTCTATGGACCAGGCATTTTTCTCGAAAACTATCGGGTATACGTGAAAACTGTAAAAAACGTG
>WUQG02083489.1:0-26803 GCA_011317285.2 Androctonus mauritanicus | reverse complement strand
CAAAAATATAATATGTTAAATAATATTGAATATAACAATAAATAATAAAAAAGCATAATAAAATAATAGATAGGATAGGTCAGAGTCAACCTCTTCACATGTTTAACAATGATTGTTCTAAAAAAAATCACTAAATAGGCCAGTTATTTAAGTTAGACAATTCGCAGAGAGTCATGCTTAAGTTTGGCAGTTGTAGCTTCTAGATTACTTAATACAAATATACAAACAAATCAACAGCTGAAAATATATAAGATATAAATTTTCCTGTGCAAATTTAAACTTTAAATTTATCTGCAAGCCTCATATTCTAGTAATAAGAGAATAGTTCTTAAGTTTGAAAATTCAAATTACAAAGTTTTGATTCTTAAGTAGACTTAATAGTTTAATTCTGTATTGTAATTTGCTACTGAAGATGATTATATAATTAGTTAAAAACATACCAGAAAATAAATAAATTTGTGTTTTCAGAGCTGCTATATAACTGTTGTTTTCATTTTTAATTATAATTATTATTAAATAATTGTATTATTTTGTTTTAATTAATATAAATAATTTTCTAATAATAGGTTGGAATTGGTAGAGTGTTTGCTGAAGTTTTACCATCACATAAAGTAATGAAAATTCAGCAACTTCAAGAACGTGGATTAAAAGTGGCAATGATAGGAGATGGGGTTAATGATTCTCCAGCTTTAGCAAAGGCTGATGTTGGTATTGCTATTGCCAATGGCACAGATGTTGCTGTAGAAGCTGCTGATGTTGTTTTAATAAGAGTAATTGAAATTATTTTAATGTTTTTAAATGTATCATTCTAATGCCAGTTAAACTATTTTAGATACTTTCTATATAATTTCATTTAATTTTAATAAATATAAAATTAAATGAATGCCATGATAATTTATTAATAGACAGTAACAGTATTGATAAATTATCACAGCATTCATGTTATATCATCTATTTATTAATTAATAGATAAAAGAGACACAGGATATAAGAAACTGATCAGTGATTGGAAAAAGTGAGAATTATGGATGAATTTCTTTGACTTCAGAAAAATCTGCAATTATGTATGAATTATTTATTTTCCCAACCTGATGGGAGGTTTGGAAAATAAAGAAAAAATGATGTGCTGATTTTATAAATTTTGGGAAGACAACTTTAGTAGTATTGCTGCTTTTATTATATAAATTTTAAAACATCACCACTAGTATATTTGATAACTGTTGATATATTATAAATAACAAAATCTTACATAATCAGCATAGGTCTTAAAAAATTATTTTCTCTATGGAAATAATTTGACTGTTGAAAGAATATTTGTGAGTGTATTTTATTTAGTCTACATTTGAGAGTGATATGCAGTAAGATGAATTAAATTATTTTTGTCATTTACTTGCTTCTTGTTATTAGCTAACAATGGAATGTTTCTTTTATAAAGATATTACCAAACTATGGACTCTGACTAATTTTTATTAGAGCTATCAAACATCAAACTTTTTAAAATAAATGCAGTCCTGAAAAATTTTTAAATTAAACCAATATATTTTTTTATAACTTATCAAATATAAAACACTTACAGTATATTTGTTTGATAAAGTAATTTTGTGATATATAAATGCATTATATTATGTAAATATTTCAATAAATGTTTTGCACTACCCATTTTCTTTAATGACTCAGAAAATAATTTTTAATTTAAATTTGATCCATAACAGAAAAGTTTGGGCATACCTGTTTTGAAGTCATTAAATATTGAGTGTGGAACTTTAAAATACTTTTCAATAGTTTTTTCAAAATAAATGAAAAATTTTGCATTATATCAACTGATATAATTTTTCTTTTACTTCAAAGTTTCTAAAGAAATTATGAGAAGATTAATTCAATGAAATTTAGGTCATATTAATATGAAAGCAATTATAATATTTTGTATGAATAAAATTTTTTTTATTCTTTTACAGCATAATATTTTTTTTTATATATTTAAATAGCTTATTAAACTAATTAACTTAATGGAAACAACTAACAAATATATTGTTTTTTGAAAAGCTGATAAATGACAGATTCTATCTTATTTTGATTCAGGTTCTCCTGCTTTACAAAAATAGAATGTAAAGTAGGAGAAACCTTTTGTAAAAGAACCTGCTATGAAATCTTCTGTAGGCCATTAATTTATAGGGGGAAATTTTTGTCTCCAAAATAAAACCTACCAAATCATATAAAATAGCATATAAAGCCTAAAATAATACTAACATAGAGTAAAAGCAGGAATGATATAAATACACAGCCTATATAAAATAGAAATGATGTATGTATACTAGGGCCATATATGAACTGATTGGACCGATTGCACCCAATCAGACCTCATGCTTGAGGGGCCACCATGTTTGTCAATATTTATATAATTAAAAATTGTATTAAGAAAAAATATTTTAAAAAATATATCTTGTTTTTTACAATATTCACCAAATGTATAAATGATATGGTACAATACAATAAAAGAAGTTACAGATTACAATAACTGGAAATGTCTATATGTTCAATTAGGCTACTTTTTTACATTGAGCTCTATCACGATATTTTGGATACAGGTTTGTATTATCAGTTATCTATACTATGTGCAACAAGAGTTGACTGATTACATTGCTGTTTCCACCAACTCTCACCATACATTATATATATAGTATCACAGTATCAACTGCAAGTTGCCTTCTGTGTATTTACTTGTGTGGTCATAGAAAATAAAGATATGTTCTATGTTCCTTTTGTTTTTAAATTCCTTTTAATTTTCATAAATATTAATTTAATCCTTTTTATGTATTTTCATATGTTGATTTAATTTGCTCAAATTTTTCAGATATCATATTTAAAATAAAATGTCAATTATAAAATACTATTTCTGGGTTTCAGATTAGCTCTGGTTAATCTGCAATCCATAATCTGGAATTTATTGTATTAACTTATTTTATTATAATAAATATATACTTTTGTTCTTCTTTTTCACTGCTTTTAATGTGATATATGATTAACTATTATGATTTTTAGATATTTTCAGTTATGTTTAAAATCTTTGCTTTTTTTGCACTTATAAAATAAGAAATAAAAAAAAATAAAAAAAAAAAAAAGAAAATAAGCATGAAAAATATTTATACCTTCATTGTGAAATATTTATTTATTTTCTGAAATATCTTTTGGATGTAATTTAAATTTTGAAAAATGCAAGAGTAAAATGTTCATTCTTTCTGATCAGAAATAATTTGAATGTGAAAAAAATTTACCAGAAAGTAGCAATGATGTGAATATGCAGCTAAATTATAAGTCTCAAAATCATTATTTTAATTACTATTTTAGAATTTTTTGACTCATGAAAAATCAGAAAATTTCATTTTTTGGAAAAATATATAGAAATTATGAAAAATATTTTATCATCAATCCAAATACATGAAATCAAAAATGTATTCATTCAAATAGTCATTGGGAAATTTATTAACATATTCAGCATAAAATCAAGCAATTAAATTAATTATAAAAATTTCTTATTTAAATAGTTCTTCAAATGAAAGTGATTTTCCATTGAAGATGAAGATCAATGCTTCATTTAAAGAATTAATAAATATGGAATTTTTTTTATAATTGGTTTCCTCTATTTTTTTTTTTTTTTTTCTTGTGTTAACAAATTACTATAATGTGAATATTAATAATTTGTTGAGAGAGTAAAGTTTTTTCTATACTTTTTATACTTTTTTAAGGTTATAAATAAATGTCCTTTAACTGTTATATTTTTAAGATATATTCAAATATATAAAATATTAGTGCTCAAACTGGAAAGATTTAAAAAAGCAAAAATATTTCAATTTTTGCTTTTTTAAATCTTTCCAGTTCAAGCACTAGCTATAAAAATTATTTTTTAGATTATAAAATATTATCAATTTCATTTTCATGTTCTGAAAATTCAATTAAAATATTACATATTTCGTTAAATTTTAATAAGAATATTAAGCAAAATAAAGAATATGAAAATTAAAAGGAATAATATCTTACACACATATATTGCCAATATTATTTTGATATTTTGAAAATTTTTCCATATGGACTATATATTAGAGAGTTTGCAGTGAGCATTTTTCACTTCCTGATACAGTATAAATCTCCTGATACAGATTATACCATATGTTTTGCCCTTGTATTGGATTGGAGTTCCAATCCATATAAAGTTATCTTGGTAGCACTTAATGCAAGAAATATATCCTCCATTTTCTATCAATAACATTGTTTACATTCTGCAGCACCCTCTGCATAACATACAGTATAACTTATATTGTAACTTCTACTGCAATCACTTTGCCATATAAATTTCAGTGTACTGTGTCAGATAGTATACTGTATGGAAAAAGAGTTTACTGCAAACTTTCTATTTTCTTATGTTATGGATTAATACATTTCTATTATAGTGTAAATTTTAAATAATTATAGAATTTTAATTTTATTTAAATTTATTTATTTCAGAATGATTTATTAGATGTTGTGGGAGCTATTGATCTTTCAAATAAAACTGTTAGACGAATTCGATTAAATTTTCTGTTTGCTAGCATGTATAATTTAATTGGTATACCTGTTGCTGCTGGTAGGTAATTTTCATTAAAATAAAATATTTTGCTTTTATATTTAAAAAAAATTTTTTTATAATAAATTTAAAATTATAAAAATATTTAAATCTTAAATATACTATAAAGAAATTTTAAGTGCAAATATAATTTTTACTGAAAATTTGATTTACAAGGTTTATCCTATTTTTTTATGAGCAATTTATAATAATTGAATTTTTTAAAAGTGGATTAAAGCACACATTTTTAATATGGAGGAATATAATTGGTACCAATATCTGTTGTCTTGTTTATTCTACACAAAAACCCCCTTATCTATTTATTTCAAATGGCAAATGTATTTGATTCCTGGTCCTGTTATTGAAACAGAAAGTATATTTACTCAACTAATACAATCAATCTTGTGATGAGCTTGATCATAAAATAATGGATGGGGTTCACAGATTTCAGGCTGAATCCAATTAGAAAAAATTTGATGTGAAGCTGGAATTGAATCTGAATCCCCTCTAAGTTGTAAACTAACATTTTATAATACAGCAGACAAATAGTGATGTTTAATTTTCAATGAATGTTACAAAATGGCATTTCATTGAATTCAAATTCTTTTATGATTTCTTTGTTTTTGATGAAATCTGCAATACCTTATTATCATTTGTTTTTGATCAGTATTTGTACTGGTTAATGCTTTCTTGCAAAGAATACTTTATGAAATTATTAAACCATCCAGGTATCAACTTTCTGAAACATTTTCAAGATCTTTTTTTCACAATAAGAAAAATAGTACTTACAGTTGCTCTCAAAAGTTTACACACCCTACAAAACATTTATAGTTTTTTGAATAAAATGAAAAATAAATGACACAACAAAAATTTATCTTGCACTAAAGTTTTCTCCTCAGAATGGGAAATAAATAAAATATTTCAAAATAATCCATTTTAATTTGGAGAAAAATATCACCAAAAAAAAATGCACAAATCAAAAGTATTCATACCCTTGGAATTAATGTTAATGAACCTTTTGAAGCAATAACTGCTTTAAGATAATTGAGATAACCTCTAATAGTCTTTTCATATAAAAGTCAATAGAGATTTCAGACCATTCTTCAATGCAGAATTGTTCCAATTCACTCAAATTTTTAGGATGTCTGTTGTGTACAGCTGTTTTCAGGTAATGTCAAAGATTCTCTATTAGGTTAATGTCCAGACTTTGACTGAGTCATTTCAGAACATTGATTTTGTTGTTCTTTAGCCATTCTTGTATAGATTTTGATGAATGCTTGGGATCATCATCAGACTGGAACAACCAATGAACCATAAATCAAGTTTTCTGGTTGAGGACTTCAGATGATCAGTTAATACCTTTTGATAGGCAAGAGAATCCATTATGCATATAGACAGGTCAAATTTCTGATTCCATTTATTGAAAAGCAATCCCATAACACAATACTCCCGCCATCAGGTTTCACAATAGGAGTAGTGGTTTCTTCTACAAATGCCTCATTCTTCTTTCTGAAAACATAATGTGTGTTGGTGTAGCCAAACAATTCTATTTTCATTTCATCACTTCATAAAACTTTACTCCAGAAATAATAATAATCATTTTCATGCTATTTGGAAACCTCAATTGATTATCCTTATGACATTTGTGAAGGAGTGGCTTCTTCCTTGAAGTGTGTCCAGCTACACTGTTGTCATGCAACACATGACATATGGCTAACTTAGATATATCAGTTCCAACTTTGGAAAATGCAGTCTTAATATTTCTGGTAATCAGTCTAGAGTTGATATTTACTTCTCTCATAATTTTCTTACATGTATATAATGAAAGGATCTTTCTTCTTTTAGATCTGGGAAGAGTTTTAATGGTACCATCAGCCCTCTATTTTTTGATAATTGACACAATGGTTGAAACTGGAATTGTCATCTGTTTGGAGATCATCTTGTACCATTTCCAGCTTTATAAAATTGACAGTTTTGTTTCTGAGGTCTTCATTGAGTTCTTTAGCTTTGTCCATGTTGACTATTAATTATACATTGAATACAGAAGGAATACAGTCATTTTTAAATGTTTTGTTAATTCTAGAATCTTCCAGACAACTCTTAATATACTGGCTATATGAAAATATGTAGATTTTTTGCATTCTGTAGATGATATCATTTTTAATTGAAAGAATATGAATATTTTTGATTTGTGCATTATTTTTTGTTTGATGATATTTTCTGGAAATTAAAATGGATTATTTTGAAGTAATGCTTTATTATCTATAGCTATTATCAGCAGTAAATAAAACATTTATATGGAGTGTTCAAATGAAACCTATTCGAAATGCTCTAGATAATAAACAATAGCATGCCAGTCTGTATGAATGGAGGATTTTGTAATGTTTGCATGTTGGCAATTGGCTTCTTTAGGCTTTCTAAAAAAAAAAAAAAAAACTGTATTATTTAGGCCACTTTATAACATTTAATTCCTAATTATAGAAATTATTTTTTGGTCACTTATATAATCAGACTGTATTTCAATGAAAAACTGTTGTCATTTTTTAGGGTCAGGAATAAAATATAATTTTTTTTAATAGAAAATGATGTTGCTTTAGACTCAATTTATTAGAATTCAATTTAGGAACATTTTCCAGGAAAGCTTTGATCTTGTAAACCAGAATTAAAATGTACTTATATATTTCCAAAAATAGCATAACATTTTTATTAACTGGTGATTAAGTGATATTATAGCTGATATTGATTTTATTTTTAGTGTGTGAATTTATTTTTAGTTTGTATAATAATCAATTTGCTAACAAATTATTTCTAAAATTTGTAATATTTCTATTTTTATTTATTTATAGCAAGTGTTTAAGATTGTTTTAAAGCATATTTACAGGTAATTCCTGTCTTTATGAGCTAATTTGTTCTTAGAACTTGCTCATTAAGTAAGAACTCATAAACCAAGAATCAATTTCCCATAGACACAATGTTAAAATCAGGAATTCCGTTCCAAACAATACAATTTTATCACAATAAAATTAACTAAAGGCTAACAAAATCAATGTTTATATGATTAAACATTGATTTATTTATCCAAAAAAATAAAAATATAGCCTTTAAAATCAAGAAAATTATGATGATGATGAAATTATTTGTCATATTAATGTCAAAGAATTTTTTTTTTTCATTATTATTGACAGATAAGTAACTTTAATGCAGATGGATTACTATCTTAGGCACAAAATCTGAGAATGGAAATCATTTATATAATACACCTATAAAACCAGAGAATTGCACTATTTTTCAATCATCATTTTGAAGTAAACAACAGAGTTTCTGCTATAAAATCAATTTTACTATATTATATAGTTATGTATGTGTGTTTAAATGCCTTTTTGTGAATGTTTAGAATTTATTTGTTGCAATTAATGTTCAGATTTTTTATTTTTTTACTTATTTTTCATATTTGAAAAAATTCATAATTCTGAGAATTTAAGCCAAGAACTACCTATATCTATACAATTAATTATATAATGAAACATATTCAATATTTTTATATTGAAATAGTTAAATGAACTATTATGTGGCATATCAATACATAATTTTCAAAATATAAATGGTTCACGTCTGCATTTTTAAGGCATTTATGTATGACATTTTTTGATAAAATCATGACAAACAAGATATACAAATTTTTTCATTAATTTCTTTTTATAAGTTATAGGGAAATAATATATATATATATTGATTTATGAATTAAATGTTCTGGGAAATAAATATTATTTTCTCTAATCATTTTGAAAATTTTATATTTTAATATAATATAATATAAAAATTTCAGAAAAGATATTGCATAATATAAAATTTATTGTGAAAAATTAATTTAAACCAATTGTGAGACCAGGTACATTGGGAGTTATATAAAATTGTTAATTTTAATAACATGTAAATTTTTTTATAAAGAAAAATAGTTAGTACTTGTACAATCAAATTGTTTTATGCTAAACTTCTCCCTTTGCAATTGTAAATCAAGTAGGGCCTTTTATTTTTAGGACAAACTGTCAGATGAGAAGGGACTTTGCTTGATTTAAAAAAAAATGCATCTTCAAATGAAGTGTTTTTTAAAAGATAATAAAAATTGTTTCCTTTGGATGATGATGTAATTCTGGAGGTGATTGAGTGCACCCTTCTCACAAAAATAAAGAACCTTTAAAAGCCATAAATATATAAATCGAAGTTGAAGTTATGGGAAGGCCTAAAGTGAATTGGATTTATTGGCATTAACAAAAGAATAATAAAAGGTGAAAGTTTAAATCACTTGCTGAAAGAGAAAGAAGTAGAGATGATCCACTATTAATGGGATGAGATATGACAATGACCTCACTGTTGATAAGAAGAATTATATTTCCTGTCTTCACCAGTTAAACATGAGGAAGGAGTCTACATAACTAATGAATGAATAACATAAGGTCAAACAACTTCTGAAGAATAGAGATGCTGATTGGTAGAAGGAAATCAGTAAAAAGAAGAGCACAGATGGCAAGGGAGAACTACAGAAAAAAGATAAAAAAAAAATTCTTTCAAGCTTAAAGCCTTTGGACTTCAAGTCTGAAATCATAATCTTTCACTGTCAATCTTTGACCTTCTTCCTCAAAGGAATACATTAGCCAGCACTCTCTCCTAGAGTGGGAAGTCCACAAACCTGAAACATCAAGCTTTCTATTTCACTATTAAATTAGATGAGTGATTAGATAATTTGGATAGGATATTTTTCCATGTATCTTCCATATGGTTCAGTTCATTTCTTGGATCTTCTCTTGTTTCTCTGCTTGTGTTGTAGTTTAATGAAAGATAAATTTTAAATAATAATTCGTACTTATCGATTGTGTACTTATATAATCATAAGTATATTAGTACAAATAGACAATTGACCTTTGCCTTCACACAATGTTCTATGCAAAAAATAATTGGACAAAAAAATTTGAGTCTTATAAATTGAAATAAAATTATTAATTCAAGTTTTTAATAGTGTATAAGAAATCTTAAAGTATAACAAAAAGAAATGTAATTTATTGAAATATAACCAACAGAAATGATTATAATTATATTAAATTTATTTTTAACCATATTTCAAACTAGCAATATAAGGCTTATTTTTAAGGATTTTTATATTGTAGAAAATAATTCAAACATGGCAAATTTTTGCTGTGATAAAGGATTTTTATATTCTGTATATGCAATATTTTAAAAAAATATAGTTGTGGTATGTTATTGAAAATTTTATTGTTCAAAATAGTAATTTATTTTGAATTAATATATTATACAAAATTTTTTTAGGAGTATTTTTACCTTGGGGTTTAATTTTAAAGCCATGGATGGGATCTGCTGCAATGGCAGCATCTTCAGTTTCTGTTGTTTGCTCATCATTGCTACTAAAATTGTAAGTAAAGAATTTTTATTAACAAAAAAGGGAATTCCTCATTTACTGAATTGATTTGAAATTTTTTTTTTTTTTTTATTACTGTTTTCAACAAAGGCTCTTTTTAATACAACAGTTAGATATAGTTTTTTCTAAATAAATAGATATAAAATTAATTTAATAAACATAATACTAAACAAAAATTTAAATAGTAATATCTATATTATTTTTATATAGGGAATCCCTGATTTATTGTGGGGTTGTTTTCAAAAATTTTAGTTTTAATAATTCAGAAAATGATTTCCCACATTTGCAATGCTATGAATATAGACTAGGTTCCCCAGTTTTACCAAAACTCAAAATATTCAACATGGTTTAAAAAGTCTTACAATATAATAACATTAAATAAATGTTGTTTATTCAATATTATTGTACAACTTTGAAACAAAGAAAATGTACATTTAATGCCTGCTAATATTTTATTTAGGTAAAGATAAAGAAAATACTAGATGGTAACAAGTATTTTCTTTCTAAGTTTCTAGAAAAAAATAAGCAATTATTTTTTTAATGCCACTTCCTAACCATTGGCCAGTTCTATGTAATGGAATCCATTTCAGATCCAACTATGAACTGCTTGCATCTGTAGTAAGGTTAGCAGGAATTTACAGTGGATGAATTGACACCCAGGCTGAACTTATCAAAAAAAAATTTCCCAAAGCATGGCATTTGAGTTTGATTCATGCTAGACCTGGATATTTTTCAAAGTCACAATAATCAAAAATATCAATAATAATAATAATAATAATAATAATGTATACCTAACAGTTTTAATGACTCTGCATATCCAAAGTCTAGCCTGAGCTCAGGTCTTTCTACTATTTCCTAAAATAAATCAGTCAGTCAAACAAATCTCTATTGCTAACTAACATCTATCTGACAAATACAACCAACGAAAAAACTTACAGCTTAAAGTATCAAACAAGTATTAGATCTAAATAGCGAAAAATGATGTTAGAAACTAATACTAATGAATTGAATAAATTTTTAAAACAAATAAAATTAAATAATTAACTATAAATTTATTTGACTCAAAACACCTACATAAAGTGTAACCAAAGCTTTATTTCAACAACAGTAAATCACAAAATATGTTATCAGTAAAACTTGTTTAATCAAAATTCAAAACAACAATAAATATAACCTTAAATATTAATTAATTCTATTACCTCCACTCTCTGATTCAAACTCAAATAATTGTTGATTTTACAAGAAATTCAGAAGTCACTAATCAGCTTCCCTTCAATATGAAACATCTTATAGTGTCAGTTGAAGAGTATGTTTTTATCCAAGTGACTTTTACAATCCCAAGCTTGTCTCATTTACATAAATCATGCAACAAATTCAAATTTATTAGTTAACAGAGCAATCAATTCATGTTATCCTCTTTACAAATTAATTATTTACCAAATGAAACATCAATAAGAGATCATTGTTATATTTTCAACTATTGTATCAGTGGTAAATTATTTAGAATAGATGATGTCAAGAGCTGATAGAGTTCATTGGGAGACTTCTGGTCCGTAATTCATAGTTTCTAACTGATGAGACGAAGAATGTGAAAAAAAACGTTAATTCTTAAACTAAAACATAATGCATTAAATAATACTGAAAATAATAATAATTAATAAAGAGCATAATAAAATAATAATGGATAGGTCAGAGTTAACTTCTTCACAATTTCAGAAAATATTTTCAAATTGAAACAAAAACATCTAACTAAAGAAGCATTGAAAACTGGAGTGGTTGCCATTTTTTACTATTAAATTATACTCTCCTTTCCTCATTGGCTATTAATTAGTATGGCATTCTATTGCTTATCACAGACTGCCATACTTGTCATAGATAAACAGAAATATATTAAGTTGTTTAAGAATTAATTTAAAAAATTGTGGATATTCAGACTTCAGAGGTTTTTCTCTAATAATTTTTGAACTATTTGATGGAGTATTGATATACTTTATAAAAATCAGATTATTATAAAGTAATATATTAATATTCTGTTCACCTTGCTGAATTATAAAATTTAGCAAGATCAGATTGTAAAGTTGAATTTGAAGTAAAATTAATTAACTGTGTAGATCCAGCCATTTAAAAATGGCAAACATTTAATCTTCTGTTAATGAATTTTTCAACAAAACCTTATGTAAGTAAAATGTAGTATATAGGTTCATACCATTTAGAATACGAAAATAGTGTCCTATATTGTGTTATAAAGGAGTAACATTAAAAATAGTTATATTAAAAAATGAGCACATAAGTTACATGGTAAAGCAATTGTTTCCTCCTGGAAAACTGGATTCAATTCAGAGTCCCACACATTGTTTTTCATGAGAAGTTCAGATTTGGATAAGGTTCATTATTTAAAACTAATTTAATAACCCATAAAAACAAGTATATATAATAAATAATGAAATTAGAAGAAAACAATTGCTTGTACAGTACAACTTGCATGGTTTTGACTTATGCATCCTCATATCTCTGAACTGCATAAGTCTTTTAATTTTTGTTAGATTTCCAGAAAACATTAATGAAAAATTCATTAAACAATTTACGTTTTTGCAAAAATATCATATATGGCCTTAAATTTTCTTATGAATGATTAAACTAGGATCATAAATTTTATTTGACCATTGTTTATTAATGCATTCATTTGTGTATATAGAATTTAAGATTTGTAGGACATACACAATTTTTTATTTATGCAGAATTTTTTGAATGAATTAATTGCCTCTATCAGGTGTTATAGTTTATCCACTATAATCAATAAATATATATATTTTTTTATCAAGGAATTATTAGGTAAATATATCTAGAGAGATTGACTACCTATGCATATCATATCTACATAAATCAGGGACTTCCTGTATTTAATAGTAAGAGCAATTAAATAGTTATTAATATTTAATAGTAATTAATACCTATGGAATTATTCAATATATCATTTATGCCATTGAAGATAATTTTGATAGCATATATTTTAATCCTTCATCTTTAATAATTATTAAATAAAGGATGTATTTGAAAAGTAAGTATTCCAGAACTGCTTAATTAGTACTTGTGATAGCCATTATGCTGTGATTATATTGAAATTTTATTTTTTAAAAATTAAAATGTTAAATGTTATTTTTCTCTGAAATAAACATATTTAGATTATTTATTTTATGTATACGATATATATTAATCATTATTTTCTATTATTAATTCATACAATGTGTTTTTTAAAGATTTTTACATAATTCCATGACATTATATCTCTAAGTTTTTGTAAATTTTTTTTGTTCAGTAATTTAAATAAAAACTTCTGTATGAAGTATGGTGATGTAATCATACCAAAAAAAATATGAATTATTAATTTTGACCATGTATAATATTTTTTAATATCATAATTAATATATATCACGAAACTTATTTATTTATTACTATTTCTAAATATTACTATAATTAATAATTTCTATTTCCTTCTGTCTCAAATTTATTAACTTATATGTTTGGATCTGATATTATTCAAGTTAAAAAAACTTAGTATGTTTCTATTAGTTATTATAATTAAATATATTTATTTATTTAAATTTTTATTTTAGATACAAGAAGCCTTTACGTAAACATCTAGAAACATCAGAATATCAAGATGTTTTAAGGAAGACTGAACTTCATTTATCACAGATTGATAATATATCAATACATAGAGGACTAGATGATATTGAAATGCCTGAACCTAAAGGTTCATTGATAAGTAATAGTTTGAGCCATTTGATAAGTTTGGTACCAAGTGGAAAAGTAACGGATACAAAACAGAAACTATTAGATAATGATGATGATAATTTAGAGATGTCACAAATGGTATGAAAGTATCTAAACATGTTTCCATGATAGTTTTATAAAGACATTTATCAACTTTCAAAGGAAAGTCAGGTACATCTAAGTATATTTACCAGTTAAGTATTTTGCATTTTTCCTGCATAATGTGATATCTTACTTAAAATTTTTATGTTGTACTTACATTTCACACAAAAAATATTATTTTGATTAGGAATATTGTATAATATAATGTGAATTAATGTTTATAATTCATTATATTTAATAAATACGATATATAATTTTTTTTTATAATATACATATAACATTTATAAGACATTAAAATTGAACTGCTGGCCAGCTATAAATTGTTTTACAGTAAATTTGTATTTCCTGATGTAAAGTATCTATTGTAGATTCTGAAGTGAATAATGGTATAAGGGCAACTTTATTATTATTATTATTAATACATTTATAAATAAATGCTTTACCTATGGATACAGGATTATTCTTTAAATAAATGTTTATATTATTATCTGTTAAATATTTATAAAGATGTTTTTGAAGTTAATTAATATATAGTTAATGAAGAGGATAGCAATCAAAGTATATTATTATTATAAGGAAGAAAACTTTTAAAAAATTTTTTAAGATTCATTAAGATTTTTTTAAGATTCTTGTAATTATTCTCAAGATTTAGAATGGCAAAATGAGATGAAAATTTTCTTATAATTTTTAAAATTAAATGTTTAGATTTTATCTTTATGATAATTTTTTTATTCATAAATCAATGAGTGTAAATATAATTCTATTAAATGTATTTCTATTTATTATTTAAGGATCCAAAGAATAAAATTGCAAATAAAAACAATCATTTATTTTTGGGGAAAAAATATAAATTACATTATAAATTTTTTTAAGAATTTTTTATTGTAAAATATAAACTTTTTAATATATTATGTATATATTAATATGCAATTCTAATAATAAATTGGGTTTATAATAGTATAAATCCTTCGTAATTTTTGTAAGAAGAGTATTAAAAATAATGTATTTCAATGTGATTATTAGAATATAAATTTTTATAATTTTATTATATAAATATATTGTGTTAAAATTAAGATTTTAGATAGGCATGAATGAACTTTTTTAGTCAATATAGAAACATTTAATGGATAGTTTTTAATAAATATAAATGTTTTTATATTGATTAAAGACATATTATATCATATTGTCATAATGGAGCCATATTTACACACTTTAGAATGCATCTTTTCCATAGTAAATTTATTCATGTTATAATAATTATTTCAAAAGGAATGGTAAAAAAAATGATAAAGTTAAACAAGTTCTGACTCTGAAAAAACTTAATTTTAGAAAAAAAAAGGATCAAAAGATCTGTGACTACTACCATTTTGGATAGTTATAGATGGCTATTGTACTCATTTTAATTTGTTTTTAAATTTTTGAATTCAAACTTTATTTATAGTAAGAAATTGATTCCACAAAATTTTTAAAAATTTTTATCAAATGAATTTGAAATAAAATTTTTAAAATTTCCATTTAATTTTTTTCCACTTGTTTCATAAAAATAAAAAATAAATGAAAAAATATGAAATTTGAATGAATTTAAAATATTAGAATTTTATTTCAAATTCAAAAAATAAATAAAAACAAAATTATCATATTAATCATGCAGTGATTGTCAAAATAGATCCTTGGATTCAAATTTCTCTAAAGCAAGATTTTGATTAAAAAAATCTCAGAATTTTTTTAATTCAGTTTAGTCTTCTGTATCATCATTATAAGTTTTACTATAGTTTTTGAAACATTGTATAGTAATACTAGTGTTTTATTCTATTCAATAATGATTTCATTTAATATTTACAACTAAGTGGCTTTTCAAAATTTCTCTTTTGTATTTTAATTTTAAATATTAAAATACAAAAGAGAAAAAAAATTTTGTGTAAGCTGATGATGGCTAACTAGCCGTAAGCACTACTTTCTAATAAAGTTTTTATGGTTTATTTGAAACCTAGGACTGCTTGACAGTGCTGTTTATTTCCCATTATATAAATTACTAATATTAAGATTTTGGCCAATATTGAGCTCTGATCGTCATAAAAATTTCTGAAAATTTTTTTGAATTGAAATGAAATAACCATCATAATTGAAGTTATAAACGGAATAGTCCTTGATTTATGAGAGGATTCAATTCAAACCCCACCATCATAAGTCAGAGTGGTTGTAAATTGAAAATGTCTAAAATTTATGGATTGCTCATTACTGTTAATTAATATTACACTCCATTTTATCATAATAAACTTAGTTAACACAAAATTCAAGAATCGGGCACAAAAAGGATGCTTTTTGTATTTTCGAACCATTGATTGAGGATTCAAACCTTTTGTCAATTATATTGCCATTGTATGAATGATTGTAAATTGAGACAGTTATCAGTCAAGGACTACCTGTATATTGAATTGATTTCCATTATTGTTGCAAAGCTATCATAAATATAAATTGGCATAAGTTGTTGATCCTCTGTATTGTTAAATTGCTGAAAGTTATAGAAATATAAGAATTATAATCAGTAATTGTGGTTATCATCACCATATTTCTTTTCTATAAATAAATCTGTATTGTTAAATTTTCAACAGTTTAACAATACAGAGGATCAATGACTTATACCAGTCTGTACTTATGATATTAATATATCCTTATTCAGTAGTAAAAGAATATAGAACCTGAATATTTATGTAAAATCCAAAACTTTAAAATAGATTGAAAGAATATTACTTTTTCAGTTCTTAATTTTATGGATATCATAATCTGATCTCTTTTTTTTTTTTTTTCTTTTTTAGATTATTATTAAATGCTCATAAAAAAAATTTTGGACTACTTAGAGATTTGTTAACTTAAAGGCTGTATGCTATATTTAGATTTATCCATTGCCAAATGATTAATATTAACCAGCATTCAAAGATTATATCAAGTATCTGGCTTAATATTACTAGAAACTTGCAGATTAGCAAATATTTAAAAACATTAATCTCTTATACCACAGAAGGTTGGAAACAATTAGTATTGGGCAAATTCCAATGCCAAAGCTTGATTTTTATAAAGATTTTGACTAATTAGGCATTCTAGAGAAGAATTCCATTTATTCATATTTCAGAATCTTTTCATTTCCACTCTTGTTAATTGACTTTAATATTAACTTAAAAATTGACCTTAACATTATCGATACAATATTAATTATGGGAATAGAAAAACTGAATAACAGAATTGATTCTTACTATATATATCCATATAGCATGGAAAGATGTCAAAATCAGGGAACACAAAAATAGTTGTATAAGAAGAGAAATAAGAAAGTTATTGAACATTTATTTTTTCATGGAAAAACAAGTTACATGATTTTTTTTATAGAATAATTTTATATACGATATTTAATATATATTATTATTTTCTTATAATGTATTTTATGTTTTCTGTATTATATTTGTAAAATATGTATTATTCTTATGTTTAATTAATTAAATATATTTTGATAACTTTAATTTCACTTGTAATTTGAATATCAAATTGTTATCTGATGATAAACATTAGTTTTTACATTTTTATATGTAATTTAAGCACAGATTAAAGTACTAGACTTTTCAATATATATAAAAAAAAATTTTTTTTTATTTATAAAGTAAATTAATCAAATTTATTAGTTGAGCCATTAAGTTTATTTAATAAATAAATAATCTCAAATGCTTTAATAAAAAGGATGCTAGAAACACGAATTGAATCTGTTTGAGCTATTATAACTGAAATAGTTTCTCATTGATAATGTTTCTCATTGAATTATTCAATGAGAAACATAATTTGAATATTGCATTGTATTTATAATTATATATTATCACTTTTAATTAAATTAAATTAGCACAATTGATATTTCCATCAATATAAGTCTAATCTCAAATACTACCCAATGATAGTTATCACAATTAATCTTTGTTTGATCATAAATGTTTAATATAAGTAGCTTATTTATCTGCAATAATTTTTGATCCAGATTAAAATTTATTTTTTTCGATATTCTGAAATATATATACACACAAACTTTTAAGAAGATCTATTGTTTTGTTATTTATTTCCAAGGACGTTTTATATATACTGGATTGACTACTAAATGTTAGAAAAACAAGCTCATTGTTAGTAGGCTCTGTTGTTGGTAGGTTACTTTCATAAATGTACATTCAATGCTATAGTATAGTAAATTGAATTTGTTTTAGTAGCCAAACATAGCCCATTTATTTTAGTAAGTGTGATGACCAGATCTTAATAGTTAATAAAAAGGGTGTAGTACTTCAATAATGAAGTATTAAACAATTCTATTATTATTTTTTATAAATACACATTTTCAATAATATTGAATGAAGTGCCAAATTTCACATTTTTCTAATCGTTTAATGTTTTGAGAAAGGAGAAAAATAGATTTAAAGACCATCAAGGATGCATTGTTAAAAAAAAACATTATTATGCGTATTTTATGCTAAAAAAAAATGTTAAGTTATGAAAAATAACAAACACAAATGGAGTGAATAAAATTTTATTTTTTTGACAAAGATTATAATCAAACAATAAACAAGGACATAATTACACTAATAATAACACTATTAATACCAAATAATAAAATATAAGGCAATATTTTACATAACTTGCCACAGTGCAATAAACTAGTTGGATATATGAATGCTTAGTGAATATTTCTAATGTTTAACCTTAGAATTTGCTTCAATCTTAAATTATTAAATATCTTTAATCACTATTAAATTGATACAGTTATTGTGAATACAATATTAACATCAATTTTTTATTTTAAAAGCAGTGGAAGTAAAATCTTGCCAAATATAATATTTCTTCACCTTTGAAAGATTCTTTCTCCAGGTGAAAGATATTTCCTATCTTCTATCATCTCCTATTTGCTTATTCTTACATCCATACTCTAAATAATCTAAACCAATAATACAAAAAAAAGAAAAAAAACACATCACAAATAGCAAGAAATGTATCCAGCTTAATGACTAAGCACACATGCTTCCTACAATATAGCTGCTGATGATTTCATTTTGGCTGCTAACCACTTGTTGGAGCAGTTAATCCAATCTATATAAAAAATCCTTTTTTATTTCCGAGTATATAGTTATCATCATCAATAATACAGTTTAATACATAAAAAAATATTTGAAACTTAATGCAACATTTAATTGCTTAATGCACAGTGCATTACACAATTAATGTTAAGTGCTGCATTATAATGTAGTTTTAATTAATAATGTAACTGGTAATACTACATTATTTAGTAGTATTCCAAATTATGCTTGTAAATATATATTATCTTAATTTTGCTGATGCTAATGATTAACAGAAATATTGAAATTGAATTTAAATAATTGAATAATTTAAAGTTTTAAATTTGAACTTTTTTCTCTTCTTACTGTACATATATATATTTATATGTACAGTTCTGTAAGTTAATAATTTTAATAATTATTTTAATATTATAAGCAATGAATATTTAATAATGTTTGTACTATATTTAATTACATTATAATAATAGTTTTATTATGTAAAAATAAAATTATTTTTATTGTTATAAATATTTTATATTTAAATTTTTGAATAAATTTAAAATATGAAATTTAAAATGTTTTCACTTAAAAGATTTCATTTCTAAGAAAGAACAAAAATTTGAATATTCAATTTAGATTTTTTATTATAAATTTTTAAAACATTTTGTAATAAAATCATGATCTTTTTTTTCATTGAAAGCAATCTTTTACAATAAAAACATATTTTTAATATGGTATTAATTTCGCCTAAAGATACATGAGATATTAATTTGGATGTGGATAAAAACAAAATATTGTTAACGTTCAATACTTGTTTTCTTTGTGGTTTTTCCACTGCTTTTCATCCACTGATATTGTGCCAAGTATATTCGGTATTGATAAATAGAACTTAAAAACATGGAAAATTATTAATAATAATTAACAGATTTCAACAGAATAATTTTAATACATAACATTCCTAATGAGTTATTCTTTCCAACTTTTGTCCAATATCTTGGGAATGATATTGTGTGACAACTTCAGCAATCTTTTTCATATTATTAATGTGTATTTGTGGGTTACTGAGCTTGCAAAATTTTCACAAGCATTAAACAAAGAAAAAGATAATATTATAGTCAATGAATCTGAAGGCCAGTGATTATATATTTATCACTGAATGTGATTTTCAAAAACTTGCAGGCTTCTAATAATCAAAATTGTGACTACAATTGCTGGCTCGAGTCAGCTTGACCCAAAATGCTCAAATTTTCTTGCAAATAACAGATGGTTGAAGTTCAAGCTTTTTGTTAAATAAGTTTGAATTTTGGTGTTTTAAGATTTTTTTTTTTTAAATTGGTAAACATTATTTACTACAGAAAATTATTCCATGAAACACATGCCAAAATAAGAGCTTATGAAGTTTTTACTATTTATTTTTATTAAGTACTGCAATTATTATAATTTTAATAATAGTCATATGGTGACCATATCTATAATAAATTCTGGTATTATCCATGGAAAAAATCCTTGTGATGATGTAAGATCAGACTTCATTTTTTTTAATGTTTTGAAAATTCAAGATGATGACTTGAAATTAGCAATTATCATATCAATGGCAGCTAAAAACTTAACTAGTTATAGATTGTTATTTAGTCAATTGCAGAGATTGAATAATAACAATCTATAACTAGTATAAATAAAAAATTAATTTCATGGAAATACCTAATGAATGTAAAAAATACAAGAGGAAATTTTTTCTTCGTAAGGAGTTACTGCTATGCAAAGAAAATTTCAAAACACTCGTTATTTCTCAGAAAAAAACAATAAGCATGAGTGTAGCAGAAATTATTTATTTATGGCAAAAGAATGATAATGTAATCTTTGTCCAGTCATTAGATGGTCATGATTCAGACATTGCACTTAACTGATTGGTATATTATCTATATACAATACAATATTGTTATAGGTAATATAAAATGATGAAAATTGCTTTGATGGTTAATACTTTGGATGTATTATTAAGAAAATTAATTGATTGGCTCAACAACTAAACAAGTACAGCCATATCAGAGAATTTAGGTGATCAATGAATTTTTAAAAGCATAAAAAAAAATAGAATTGTACTAATCATGCTTGTTATTTAGTAAAGATGAGAGTGTATTCCAAAATATATCTGAACTTATAATATATTCGATTGCATTACATAAAAATGCTCTTCATAACTAAAACTTAAGATTTAGATATGAAGAGCATCAAAGCACATTTAAAACATTAAATAGTATTTTGGCTACCTATTTTTTCATACTTCATTTTTTTTTCTAGATTAAATTTACTTTATCCCTCATCAGTTAAACAATGCTAATAGAACTTTTGTCATTTTAAAAAACATTAAATGTATTTAATGTGTTTAGATAAGGGAGTAAAGATAAACATTACTATATATGCATAATAAATATAAGCAGTTACAAAATAAGAATTTAATATAAATACAGGTAGTCCTCAATTTACAATACAGTTTAGTTTCAAGAATATCAAACCTCATTATTGGAAGTCAGAAATACTCAAAATTTATGAATTGCCACTATCAATATTTACAATCCACTTTATTTACAATAAACTTAACAAACACAAAAGTACAAGAATCATACACAAAAAGGATATTTTCAATATAATATATCAGACTGTTGGGTCAGGGAATCAAATCCAAGTCAGTTGCATTGACCAATAATAGAATTTATGAATAATATCATTGTCATAAGTCAAGATAGTCATAAAATGAAGACTATCCTTTATCTCTGTGATAGTAAATATATAATCTATCAGAGATAAAGAATAGCCTTTATATTATTTTGATTTATTCTTAATTTATTGTACAGTCAAATCTTGGTTCACAAATGCCTCTGATTATGAACAATTTGGCTTACAAACAAATTTTCTGAATGCATAGTATCTTGGATGACATACTGTGTCCCAAGTTAAACAGATACACAAGCTGTCAACATACCCATTTTCGATGATAATGTCATGTGTTACTTTAGAAACATTTTAAAATTATAGACCAAAACAAGTCACACTGGATAACTTTTTAGTGAGACAGAGGTCCAGTAGGTTTGAAGTAGAGTTGAATGGTGCCAAGAGACAAAAAAAAAAAAATCCTCTTCCAAGCAATAACATTTCACATCCTCCTCATCTTGCACTTACCCCATCAGATCTCTTCCATATAGGTATAGTAAAACTAAATTACATTTTCGTCTATATTTGATCTGTTTAGTGTGTATTTATCTTTTTTTATGATAGATTTAATAGTTTCCATTGATTTTGTGTTAAGAACTTGTGCACAAAGTTGTAAAAGTTTAAATAAGCTATCATCTGGGGTCCAGGAATGGATTAATCCATTTTACATTAATTTCTATGGGGGAAAATAGTCTTGATTTACGAATGACCTTCAGGAACAAATTAAGTTCACGAACCAAGGTTTGACTATATTTTTGTTTTTATATTCCATTTTCTTTAAATAAATTAGATATATCAGATTGAACATTATATATAATTTTTAATCTTGTCATAAATGGTAGTAATGAACCAATTTTTATTGACCTTTAAACTGACTGCCTTATTTCCATAATTATTGTAGATAATAGTTTTATGTTTTTCTATGTAATATCAACATAAAATGCTTGTTGATCTGATTGATCTGAGTTTGTTGTTTTTCTTGTTCATGATGTTTATTTGTTGAAAATGTTAGTATATCTCTGTTGAGTAATATAAATGTCATGAATAGTTTTTATTATACTATTAAAATTAAGAGATTAAGTAAATTCGAGCATTAACAGTTATGAAGTTAAAGTAAATGTGTTGTTTACTGGCAATATTTCTTATTAACATTTTACCATCATGTCATTCAAGATGTTGGCTACTTAATTGCATATCTGTGTCTTTAAAAATGTATTCAATTTGGTATTGCAAAATTGACGATAGGCATTGTCTGAAAGAATTACCATCTTGAATAAAACAAAGTTTGATATACAAATATTTATGATCAAATGGACATTTTCTTTAATATATATAAGAATATATTAGTTAAATATTGTATTTTTGTTTTAAACCTTATTGATCTTAAGATTGATCCTAGATTTCTCTTTATTAACAATTTTAAAATCATATCTGATAAGAATTGTGAAAGACTTAATAAAATTCTTTGAACTTATAATTATTCTTGTATACTGTAGTCAGAAAAAAGCCGTAATAAGATTTAATTGAAATTCTGTTTTGCATCCACAGTTAAAAGAGAAAACGGAAGTAGTTTACACTTTCAAAATTTGCCAAATCAGATAAATTAGTTTTGCCTGATTTAATTAAACAAGAATTGAAATCTTGTAATTCTAATTTGAAATTGATAAATTAAGTAATTCAGTTCAATTACTAGCTTTTGCAAATAATTATTTTTTCAATTTTGACTTTTATTAAACAAGTTTTGTAACAAAAACTAAATTTATGCATTAATAATAGTCAAAGTATTAAAATAAGTAAAAATCAAACAGTAATTATTACTTAATATAAAATATTAAAAATATTTTCAAAAATATAAAGATTATAATAATAATAAAATATCAAAAGTTATCTAAGAAGAAAAATTGCATCTAAGAAGTGTGCAAAAATACTTTGATATTATAAGAAACCATATTTCGATATCTTCTGAATATGGTTGAATGTACTGAAATGACTGTTATAGTGATATTTACAAGAGCTTGCCATAACATCATAGTTTCCTAACACGAATTGTAGAAATGTGTAAATATGTCTCTATATTAAAATACAAAAATATCACTCATTCCTTTAAAAAGCAAAAATTGTTATATTTGCTTTTTGAATTAAGATGATGCTCATTCTGGGGGAAAAATTATTATTATTATTATTATTATTATTATTATTATTATTATTATTATTATTATTATTATTATTATGCATCCCAGTCTTTAATACAATGAATCATTCCTCTGAAATATCAATATAGATTGAAACAATAATGATTATTAAACTGTTATCATCAATATTTTAATGAATACTTCTGTAAAATCATCTTTGTAAATTTGCTTTTTTAAAATTCAGTTATTCTGTGATAATATGTAAATATAACGATCTTAGTTATATTAATATAACTCATTTTATTATTATTTAAAGTGGTATAACAGATATTTCATTGTTAAAAATGTCAGTGGGAAAAAATTGTTTGATAATAAAGACATTTTATATATTGTTGTTTTGTTTATAGTTTTCAATAATTATTCATTAACAAACATATAAAGATAAGATTGCATACATTGCAAAGTCCGGAAAAAATGGTATCGATCGATAGAGAGGTTCGAGCCACACAAAATATCCCTAATGAACTAGGGGTCAAAGATCAAAGGTTAACGAGATATACACGCATAGTAGCATAGCACGGGAACGGGTCGCGCTCCACACTGTAGCGAAGCGAAGCTCAGTATCTTTTTTTTTGTAAAAAGTCAAAGCTGTAGGTGGACCTCTTCCCACTTTCAAGAGAGTGCTAAGGAGCCCAAAAGTTGTTTATAAGTGTTTTTCTATAGCTAGAAGTGGATTTACAATTTATTAAAAATGTGTATTTTGTATGTGATAAACTTCATTGTGCATGTAAAAAAAATTATGATGATTAGAAGACAATCAAAAGAAAAGAAAGCAGCCTCAAGCCCCAGGCGAAAATTAAAACCCAAACAGAAAACAAACAAGACACAAGGATCCCAACCGGGGGGAAAGAAAGCAGATACAAGAAACCAGGCGAGAGCCAAAACCAAAGAAAAAGAACACGAAAGCCAAAGAAAAACAAAAGACAGAGCCCAGCTCTCGAAGCACAGTATCAAACCATATGCACTGTGAAACTTCAATCCTCTATATCTCGTTAACCTTTGACTTTTGACCCCTAATTCATTAGGGATATTTTGCATACCTCGACCCCCTATCAATTGATATCATTTTTTCCGGGGTGCAATCTATGCAATCCTATTCATATAAAATTTGATAAATTTTTAGATAATACGGCAAACTCTCTGAAATCCGGTAATAACGGGAATCGCAAAATGCAGGATTATAAAAAAGGCAGATATCGTATGCCATCAGCAAAAACGCCGTTGTAAAAATGTGACTAAATGGACTGAAATTACTTCTAAAACAATCTGTCAGTGATATATCACGGAGACGCTACATAATATGATTGAGAAATATCCGCCATTTTTTTTTTTTAGATCTTCAAATTAGAGGGGAGGTTAAATGAAAATTGTTTTAGGAAAGTTACGTTTAAAATTTTTTGACGATTAAATATTGACGATTTTAATTCTATTTGTTAAAAATTAAATTTTATTACGGTAATTATTTTAATAAAACAAACACAAAATAATTTACTTATTTAACCATTGGTTATATTTAGCATATTCCAACTGAACAAAAAAAAATACCATCATAGTTCGAATTTATATACGGATAAAAATTCTGCATAAGTTAAGATAATATGCAAATTCAAGCAGACAGAAACAAACCGGAAACAATAGGTGCGTTCGGTATACGATCTGATCCATAAAAGTTTTGAATCTGTTTTACTGAACGATAAGTGACAAGCGATCGGTGCAGACCGGATCCACAAGTTCTGACTCGGTACAAAAGTACGATCCATAAACTTTTTCAAAATGGCAGCGCCCTTTGTTGGAAAGAATTTATAAGCGTAATAGTTGTTAAGGACAGTAAATAAAAAAAAATCAAATATAACAAAAATTTATGAATTACTACAAGAGGATAAGTGTTTTATTTATCATGCAGTTATTAAAAATGAATGATAATTGTTTTTAATAGAATTTTTATTAATTATACAGGATGCCTACGTTTCTATGGACCAGGCATTTTTCTCGAAAACTCGGGTATACGTAAAAAATGTGAAACACGTGTCCTATACATTTTCTTTCCTAATTACAATTCGTCATTAATATTTTTTTTCTGTGCATCCTCTTGCGCAGCGCGTACTTCAACTTTGTTTTCTCGAATGGAAGTGTATTATTTTTTTTTAACGGAATCTGATTCCGGCAATTTTTGTGATAAAATTTTTTCCTACGACCGATATTTTCGGAGATATTTAGGAATAAAGGAGCCATTCAGAAAGAGATTAAGACACGAGTTGCCACACTTATTAGGAAATCTATAAACGACGGATTCAACAAGATGGATGCTCTGCACATAATTCAAGAATTGTACAAAATTATTTATAAGAAACATAGAAGGAAAAATGGATAGGAACGTACAGCCCTATAATAAAATGGTCTCCAAGGTCACCAATTCGATTATTTCTTTTCGGGAATATATCAAAAAATAGTGTTTGATTATTCAAGGCCAGTAACAAATGTCGAAGAACTGCAAACCAGAATTCAAAATGCTTGTAATACAGTTTCTCAAGAAAGCATAGCATAAAAGAAGAGACATTATTTCGAACATTTATTATAAAATAATTACTATTTTCTGTATGGTGTTGCCATTGAAAAAAATATGTGAATATTTATTTAAAAAGATTTCCTTTCAAATTTTAATTTTTAAATTTTATGAATTTATTGTATTTTATTTTAATTAAAGACAATTAAATGCAATATGTAAAATTATAAAATTTATATCAAAAATGATTATCGAATGTTAGAATTCTTTGAATGTATATTTAAAATTCTAAATTAAACTGAATATGTAATGCATGAAAGTGTAAGCTAACACCGCACTTTCGTATTTGATTAGTTATGATGAGCAGAAACTGCATTAAAAAGTTTAACATTTATTAAAATAGAAATGTTCATT
>WUQG02083378.1:0-26804 GCA_011317285.2 Androctonus mauritanicus | reverse complement strand
GATCACAATAACAACATAGAAGCATTATATATATAACACATATATGATTTATTGTGACCATTATTTGATTTTTACTTATTATATATACTCTCTCTTAAAAGCTACCATATATCTTATAGTTTTAAAAATTTTATTTCATAGATTATATAAATATAATGTATACTCTGTAGTAATTATACTCAACAGTTGTTCAGAATTTAAGTTATATCAACTTCTTTCTCCTCTTAACAAATGACCTTTGCTTCTTTAGCTCATTGATAAATTTTAAAAGAAATTAGCATTTATATTGTTTTTGATGTTAATAATTTCCAAGTTTGATATTGGTATTATTATTATTCTCTTTCTTATAAAATAATAATATCATTTTATTTATATCATAATCATTATCTTTAATATATAAGTAAAATGAAGAATTCAATGATGATATAAAATCAGCACTGCAGTTTGTTGAATAGGTTTGCTACAATATCAAAATAATCACTATTTTATTATCAAACAATATTTACAGTAGTAATATTAGATGTTGGCATACAACACAAAAACCTAATCATGATTCAATTCATCTAATGGAGACTTCATCACCCATTTGATCTTGACAGTTTAAAGATTCAAGATGTTATTGGTCAAAATCATTATGGTTCATTTTGTGAAGGTTCATTACATAATCATAGCTGTACATTACATAATGAAACTGTAGAAATATTTAATGTATAAAATAAACAATACTTCTTAAATGAAAGAGATATTTATGCTCTTCCATTTATGGATTGTCATGTCTGCCTAAAGTTTTAGGTGGAAAAGAACGAGCTAGAAATGATGGAAAATCTGAATCTCTATTAGTTCTAACATATGCACCACTTACTGGTTAGTTATTTATATGATTATCTTTTTAAAAATGTGATGGATTGGTCTATATTATATAAAATGGCTCAATAACAAAATAACATAAAGACTTTCACATCTTAATATGGAAATTAAGAAAGACAATAAATTAAAAATGTGCAGTGTTCATCATGGTCTGACATCACAGAATGTATCAATGAAATCTGATGGAAGTTGCATGTTTTGTGATTTTGGATCCACTGTGGATCCAAAATCTGATTGTGGCTTCATATTTTTTAAATCTCTTATTTAATTTTCAAATCTTTTTTTATCCAATATACCATATGGTTTTTTCACAAGAATGGAGAATGCAGTAGAAGACACTCTTCTTTATTTAAATTATAATTTAGAATATACTTATCTTGAGTATAGATGACTGATTTAATTTTATTGTTTAATTTTGGTAAAATAGCAATGTGATGATAATTATATTCATATTTGATAAATTATAACAAATGTAATTACAAAGTAACATACTAGAATATATTTCTATATAAGTAATTAGGATTAAACATAGTGATGGAATAACCCTGGATAATATAAAAGAAGAAGTACCAAAATGGACAAAAATTCTAAATAAAAAATGTACACATATATGCATATGCGCACACGCACACGCACACACAATATCTATATGTATAAAATCAAAAACGATGATGTAACCAAAATAGATAAGCACTTTGATTAATTTTTGCTATCATTGGCAAGAAACTAACTTCAAGCTGTCATGTCAACTGTACTACTCTCAAATATTGATAAATTAGTTTTCATAGTATCAAATAACAATCATGTGGAATAAATGTTGTTAGAGAATGATGGATATCAGAGTGATAGAGTAAATATTAAAGTGTTACAACCCTACAGGTCTAAAAGAAGGGAATGAATCAACTTGGTACTATCCAAGAGCAACAAAATTTATTAGACAAAGTTGAATGAGATCTTGTTGCATCATTTTGTTTCTAATTTAATTTCAATTGCAAAATTGACTAAGAGGGGTTATATTTAATACCTAGAATTATATTGGAATCTGAAATTTTAAAACTCAAAAAATTTAAGTTTGATCATTGTTTTAATCTCTATACAAAATAACAGAGCTGATTAATATTCAATGGACAATAATTTTCATTATTATTAGTGATGTAATTCTACAGAAATAGATAAACTTTTCAGTATCTCAAAAATTATTGTTTTCATATTATTAAGAATATTTGCAATACTTAACAAGTACTTATTTTACTTACAATATTGATCTTAATAATAAAATTCAATTTTATGAAATTTTTCAGATTTCAAAATTATACTGAATCTAATCTTTATTGAAACTGTTTGAAATCCTTTCAGTTCTTATCTAAACACACAATCTTTAAATAATATATTATTATTATTTGATATGATTCAGAAAATTATAACAAAAATTAATTTTTAAATTTAAAAAAAGAAAAAAATCATCTCTTAAATGAATTTCTTCTCTTTTTTTTTAATTTTAAATATGTTTTAATTATTTTTCCTTAATAAAGCAATGCTACTAATAGTAGTGTAATGTAATAAATATTAAAACAGATCACAGTTTTATTTTGAATTACTTGATGATAGTCTTAAAATTTCTAGTTTATATATAACAAAAATTTCAGTTTAATAGAATTAACAGAATTTAATTTATAGCCAATTATAATAAAAAGCTTACCTCATTTAAAATACATTCATTTTGAAGATTGCAAAGAACAGATAAAAACTAAAAAATAAAATACTTATATAAATAAAAATGTATAATAATTTATCTTAATTCAAAAAATTTAAGCAATATTAAACTTAATATTAAGTTATGATCAAATATCATATATTAAATATTCAGTACATTAATATCCAATTTAAATATAACCTATATTATCTAATTAAATTAAAAATCTATACAATATTTTGTATTGTAGAGTTAATAAAATCTGAAAATTTTATACTAAACAAATTACGTGAAAAATCAAAAATGATTCAAAAACCTTGTTTGACTTCATAGAATAACTAAAATACTTTACTTCACATTATGTATTTCTTTATAAACCAATGATCATCAAAAAAATGAATAGAAAATATAATATATAAAATATATATAAATATAAAAATTTTTTAATTTTTTAAATCATCATAATAAGAATAAACTTTATTTTTATGAATTATATCTAAAATTTAACCAATAAATACACGAAATATAGTTTATTATTTTATATTTATATCATAATTATTTCTGCTCGGAAGTTTATTTTTAGTCTTATATAAGTTAGCTTCTTAAAATAGTCATAAAATTTAAAAAAAGCAATATTTAATTTAATTTTAATATATACTGTAATATTAAATTGTCAACAAAACTTATATCAAAATAAATAATTTTTCATATCAGACAGCAATCAGATTATTATTAATATGTAAAACAAATGTATATAATTCAAATAATATATAAAGTCTAATTAATATTTTAACAAGTCAATTGGAAAATTATTAAATTATTCCAATTAGAATTAATTTCAGCCAAAGAAATGGAAAAAATTTATGAAAAAATATCTTCTTATAAAACAGATTTTGAGTAATTTTAATCAATTCTCAAAAGATTCCTAATTATATTACATTTAATTGGAATCTATATGCAAATGTGTATCATAAAGTAACAATTTTAGAAATGAACAAATATTCTATAATTTTAGCCACCGTATTCGTAACAATCCATATCAAATTAAAGGCAAACAACAATAAAACTAACGTCATCAATAGTTATAACTTATGTTTCTAAAACCTAATAACAATTAGCTAAAAACTATCTAAAATATACTTTTGTAAGAGAAAAAAGAAAAGCTTTTGAAAAATACCATTGCCTCTGACTGAAAAACTCCAGTCGGATTAGAAGAATGAAAGTATTCTATCTGTTAATATTTTAACTATAAGAAATAATCATAATCATACATAAGTGAATAACATCTAATTAATTATACTAATTATAATTCATATTATACTTTTTGTCATAATTATCATAATAATGAAATTATGTTTTTTAAACTATTATTATATTCTTATTATCTAATATAATTTTGATATCCCAGAATAATGTTATCTTATTCTATACAGTATATATGTTTATTTAATTTAAAAATTATTATTTTCATTCTAAGAGAAAAATATAATTGAGCTGTAAGATTGGATATCAAGAATATGTACTATAATATTATATTAAAAATTACACCATGTCACCATATTTTTAGTTATTAATTTATATTTTGACATAAAATGCATTAAACAAAAATTATATTTATAAAGAAATACTTCTTGCTTTCTGTTTTATTCTCTCTCAAAATATTGTTGAAGCTTAATTTTTTTATTTATCATATTCTAGGGATAATATTGCAAAATTGTCAATGTTGAGTTTATATTAGATATGTTTGAATTTAATTAACATTTGATCAATGTTAATTTGGAAAAATTCCTTTCCCTGAATACAAATGATTGAAATCGTTACATGTATGCATAGATCAATAAAAAAAATTTGGAAATCCATTCAAAACAAGTAATTTCCAGATATAATGACCCAGAAAATGAGATTTTTTTCCTCATACCTTATATCCATGTTTTTTATAGGTATCTCATTGTTTGCCATAATATTTATTGATACATATAAATTAAGTTCTTGATCCATTTTTTGTTTTAGTATAATCAAGTTTTTCTTTGGTCCCATTTAAATTAGCCTGATTGCAAGAATTCCCCAATTACATGCATCCAACTTTGCATAAAATGCTTTCTATAATTTTTTTTTATTCTTTTTACAGATAAATATATATGTATTTGAAGTTAAAAAGTGACAGCATGTTGATTTATAACATTTAATAGTTTGTATTATTTGGTTTATTTATGTTAAGATATATTGTTTGATGATTTTAAGCATCATATTATTAGTATAATATCATTCCATTCAACATTGTCTCTTTCACCCAGGGAACAATATGGCATTATAATTTCATAAAAGCATAATCACTGTATTCCACTTAGCCCCTGGAATTTTTGATTCAGAATTTATTAAAAAATTATTTTTTTGAATTTATGCAAAATTTAGATATGTAAAAAAACGTCAGTCAAATTATTTACACAAACTGGATATATCTTCATATAAGATAATTTATTTAAATTTCAATAAATTTTAGCATTATTATTTTCTTTTTTCATTTTATTTACATTGAAAAATTTAGAAATATCAGGAAATGGTAATTCCTTTAAATATGAAAATTATATTTTTAAAATTTTGTGAAAAATTTTAAAATAATTCTAAAAGATAATATATTTTCATATTATTTTAAATGGCAAATCAAAATTGAAATAAATGAAATATTTTGAAACAATCCAATACTATTATAGAACAATATGCAATTAATTAATAAAGATAAAATTTTAATTAATTAATATAAAAATTAATTAAAAAATTATTAATTAAATTTGAATATGAGAACTTTATAGATTATATTAATAACAGATCATATCTTTTAAATGTAAGTTGTTTATTTGAAGAATTTAAATATGAATTTCAAATTTATTTATTGGAGATATTTTAAAATGCAAATTTCTATTCTAATTTCTAATTAATTACAACATGATAATTTGAATTTACTTTTTATGAATAAAATATACATTTATCACAATTAATATATAAAGTCCAAATTCATATAATCAAAAATCTGTTCTAAATTTCAATACAAATCATAATAATGTGAACAACAAAATATAATGAATATTAATGAAATTCATTCTAGAATGAGGTATTTATTTTTAATGCTATAAATTTGAAGTTATTATTATTATTTTATAAATAATCCATTTAAATTTTATAAGTTCCATTGAAGATAAATGCCAATTTACATAAGAAAACATTATTCAAAAATTCTATTGAAAATAAAAAAGATTCGAGTTTATAATTTTAAAATAAAACCATTCGGTGTAGATTTTAAATCCTTTCATCTTTTTTCTTTATTAATAATCATTAACTCAATTTTTTATTACATACTACATGCTTTATTGTTTTATCAACAAGGGCAAAATTTATTTTTGTAATTAGCACTAAAAATTCAAAATACACTATTAAAAGAACTACACTCTATTACAACTTATAAAGACTATATTAATTTTTTTCTTTTAAATTGTAATAATTCTGTATTATTTACACATCATTATTAATATTATACCATTTTATTTCTTTTCATAAGTTTTTATATGGAGATATTTAACAACTGATAACTGAATTAATTATCTGCAAATTTATAAAAATAATTTTTTAGAAAGTCTGGGATTTGAAATACTTCATATGCTCTTTACTACCAGAAATTTGTGATATTTGTTAGTATATTTGTCTTCTACTTTAATATGAATAAACAGTAAATGTTGCATAACTGTTGTTAATATTTATGCAATATAAAAACAGTATATTAAAAAAAAACAGCAAAAAAGCTTAAGTAACTTGTAGTAGTAGAATCATCTGATTCTACTACTACAAGTTACAAACAATATAGAGTGATCATGTAACAAATACTAAACAGTAAAGTATTTCACAAGATAAACTTGAATGTATGGAATTTAAAAAATATTTTATTAATAAACAAAGATAAAATGATCCTAATCTTCCAAAAATATTTAAATGGGTCTTCAAATATAAAAATTTATGAGGATATGATATAATTTTATGTATCATAGTCCTCAATATGAAACCAATCTTTTCTATTTAATGCTTATTAAAATTATGAATATATAATATTTTTAAAACTTTATTTAATTAAGAAGTCAAATTATTTGCTATTGCAAATTAATATTGTTCTAATGCTCTTTTTTTTGTTATAATTATAATAAAATTTTTTTGATTTTAGTCAAAAATGTTAAAATAATCAATTACAGAATGTTGCATAACATTCTGAAATTTAATATTTTCTAAACTGTTTATTAAAAAGAGTCACTTAAACAATAATGAAATACATGACATCCAGTGCATTTACTGATATAATTTTTTTTAATTTTCTATTATAAAATGGTTAACTTTGTTTAATTGAAAAAAATTTTTAAATAAAAAGCAATACAGATTATCATGTTGTATCATATTTTTATCTAATGTCTTTTTTTAATTATATCTTTGCATTTACCAACTGAAATATTGTGGCTAGTGTTTTAAAATGTGTAATAAAAAGATATTACTTAGTCTATACAATGAATTCTAATGAAAATTATTTTTGAACAAACTTAACAAATTTAATCTTAGATTAACTAAAACTATATATATAAAAAAAAAAAAATCATTTTCAACTTGTTTTATAAGTACTTAATAATTTAATTACAAAATACAGATACAATAATGTTAAAAAAATAAAACAAATTAATCATGTTCTAATTATATTAATTTAAAATTCAAAATTAGAATGTAAAAGTTATCTAACAAATAAAAGTAATTTTATATTTAAAAAATAGAAATGTTTAGAAAATTTTGAAATAATTTTAAAAATTAACATTTATATTTCTTTTGGAATAGAAATTTTTCATTATAATCTAATGTATTTCAATTATTCTATTGATAATATTGCTGCCTTAATAATGTATTAAAAGAAAATCATATGATTTATTTTTGATATAAAATTCTTTAGTAGATGTAAACAGAGACAAAATTAAATACCAAGAAATGTTTTTTAAAATATATTTTACAAAAATTGACAAAAAATTCTTTTGTCAAAAATAAATTGATTTAAAAGTGCAGAAATCTTATAGAACATTACAAAATAGGTTACAATAAATTTTTTATGAATAAATTTATAAAATATTTTCTTTATATAACAAGAAATAAAAAAAACTGTTTTAGAATATTAGATTTGACTATATATACACTGTATTACTAATTTTTATATTTGTTATTAATTTAAATAAACCTATATTCAAAATAAAAATTCAGTATTTGTTTATTTTTTAAATAATTAATAAATGCTTATTTAATTAACAACCATAATTTGAGTATGACTTCAATTGTTATTATTATTTCATTTAATTTACAAAATTTAAAGAAAATATCAATTAAAACTACATATATAAACAAATAAATAAATAAATACTTTCACAAATATTTATTATCCAAAAGTAAACATTCAATATGAAAGAATAGCAATGAAAATATATTTGAAGATTCTTAAGTATAAAAAATAAATCAGTTAAAATAAATCAAAATTAGCAAATCCTGGAAATTTTCAATGTGTCTAAAAAATTATTTCTATAATAATATTAATTTTAGAAATAAAGTTTTTATTTGAATTATAGTTGTGATTTTCTGGAGATTTAATCAGTTGAATGTTTGACGATAATTATATAATTGAAAATTATAATTGGATAATTATATTTTCAAACAAAATACGTAATTGTTTTTTTATAAATTATCATTATTATATTTAGTAAAACATCAAATAAAATTTTTGTATTTGTTAAAAATTGATCATGTTAATGATTAATAATTTTATAGCTCCATTTACATAACATATAATTCCAAAAACTATTTTTTTGCATTTTCTACTTAATTTTTTAATAGCATTTCTTTAATTATGATAAAATTATATATATTATTATTTTCTGATTATATTAAAATATGGATTTCCATAATAATAATTACGATTAGTTTAATCAATTGTATTGAATATTAATTTAGTATTATTTAGTAATTACTACTTATTTAATAAAAATAAATATATAAAGATGTTCTTAAGAATATGATGATATAAAGTTATATTTTAACAACAACAGCAATATAGTTAGCAATTATACATAAATGATGAAACAGAATAAAAAATCTATTTAATTATCATTTATTTTTATCAAAATTTTATTTCTATTATGTAACTGACTATTTGCAGTTCACTTATTTGTAGCTTTATTTATCTATAATATACGAAATTATTGAATTGGCAATAAATAACTTAAAAAACTTACAAAAGTTATTTTAATTATTAAAAAGATACAGTCAAATTCTTATATTTCATTACAAAAATAAATTATTTGTAGGTTTCAAATAGACATGAACAAAATTATAAAAGTCTAAATAAGCCTTTATATATTTACTTTGAAAGATTATTGATTTTTAAATATACAGAACATTGATTTAAACAATACTTTTTCAAATTAATTGAAATTTTTATTTATAATAAAAATAAACTCACATCAATGATAACTTTCAGTCTCCTTATATAAAATACTTCTGTACTAAGCATTTCCCAAATAGCATCTTGTTGATTTTGTTTTCTTTTTGACAGTTCCTAAGGACACATCAAAATCATTAATATTTCTTAATTTTAAATATATCAATATGAACTTAAATATTTAAAGTCATGCTGTATTAATTGCATAATACTATATTATATTTCAGATAAATAACTTTGTAAAATAATTTTATTTAAAGAAAAACATCATTTTTTGTTTTTATTTGATGATCTGATAAAAAATTTTTTAATTTATATATCATCATCTTTTTTACTATTTAAATTTATATTTTCTTTCACAAATTTTATTTTTAAAATTAAACTTTCATATCTAATACTACTGTTATCTTTATTATCGTTATTTTCTCTAGATTTCATTATTTCAGTTAATATATAAAGATAACTACATATCTGTTTTTCTGTCTAATCTCTTAATTTTGTTTCTAAATATATATATTTTTGACAAAATCCAATAAAGTGCAATAGAAGAATTATTTATAAAAAATTACAGCTTAAAAATCATTAGATATAAAGCAATTAATTCAATAATCCTATTGTATTAAACTAACTTTGATATAAAATTACATGATTCTTTTTATTTATGGCTTTAAATCCAAAGTTTACAGAACAAAGTTTTCCTTCAGATCTCATATTTGATGTAAACAAATATATTATAAATGCATGTACAAATATATATTTAATTGATAACCCTGTTAATGTTATCTGTTTAAGTTTTAATAAATATTAATTATCTCATAAGTAAAAAGTTTATTAAAGAAAATAGTATATGCTTCAATACATATAATATAAAAGAATCTAAGAAAGTTATTTTAATTAAATATGAGTTTATTAATTAAAATTTTGAGTTATAATTAACAAAATAATTCAACATTTAAAATTTAATTAAATTATTCATATATTTAATAATTTAATTATATAATAAGATATAATTAAAGAAAATAAATAATAATTAAATTTAAGAATTATAATGCCATTTTACCTGAACATTATCTACAATTTGACTCCAATGATCTTCCAACTGGTATAGATCATCCTGATGTTCACAATAATTTGAGAATGTTAAAAGACCATGAAGTTCTGGAACACCATGTTGACTATATTGATTTAATAATTCCGTCAGTGTTTCCATTTTTTCTTTATCCTAATGCATTAATATACTTCTTTCAAATATAGAATGAATAAATCTGATTTAACATATTAAATAAATGAAAACTATTTACAGTTCTAAAAGGATTTGAAAATATCCCTCCTCTCCTTTGTTGTAGCTGCTTTGATTTATTTGATTTCCATGAACCATCCTGAGAACCACTGAAAGTAGATAATAATGTTTCCCCAACTAAATCTTCTGTAGAAGTCATTACAGCATTTCTTCTGCCTCTTTGGCTCTAAATAAATTACAGCGCATTTACTATTGTAAATAATTCACTTAATTCAGAGAGTTAATAAATTATCTTCAGATTTATATATATGCATGTTACTTTAATTTTTCCCCTTCACTTACTCCTGAAACTTTTCTTTCTTTCTTGTCATCCTTTCCTGAGCTATTAGAAACAGTTGTTCTTCCACTTCCACAACTTCCTGTACTATTTGTCCTTGTAATATGTCCTCCTTCAATACTTTCTTTGGCTAAAACAATTTTTTTTTTAATTAGAATTTTATTAAGAAATAATTTGCAAAGATCTACAATATATTCTTTGGAAAAACTTTATCAATATTTCACTAAATTTAAAATTCAGTTTTACATATTGTATCTACAAAAACTGTGATAAATAAAACAGGATTGGGATTGATTTAATACAGTTTTTATTGTTAAGCTTTTTTAACAATTTATCATATTAAAATAAAGTTTTTTTCTAGCTGTCATTAATAAAGTATAAAATGATAAATAATGTTATTGATCTATCATTTTGTTCACTACAAATCACAATCATTGGAACATAAAAGCAATTCTTTCTGAACACATTTAAATTTCAACTATCCAGAGATAAAAATAAAATGATTAAAATAAACCTGAAAGTAAAAATTTGATTGAAAACTTTTAAAATACAGCAAATTCACAGAAAAAGTTTATAATATATTCATAAGATATGCTTTGCATGCTATTTTGAAACATATTTAACTATTTTAATAAATTTAAATTACTGTATATATCTACTATCTGACTAAGCACTGATAATGTATGTACATATACTAATCTGATATCAGTGATTTCCCCAGAAACTTGGAGAATTGCCAGATATTTCTTAATGACTACATCCATATCTAGAGCACTTATAAAACTAATAATTAGCTATATATACATATATATGTAGAGTTTATGTAATGCAAACGAATTCATTTAACTTTTAAGATTGCTTTCTACAATATGGAATACAAAAACGATTTAAATAACATCCAAAACATCGATTTATTTACAAAAACTACACATAAGTAGCTGTAATTATATCAATAATTATGTATAATTATATTTTTTGCATAAAAGACTAATTTTACGAATAGTACGAGTGATGCAATATTACAGAATTAACTAAATAACAAAAGGTTTAAAAGATGTTTTACCTTTATATAGCAAATATAGAGCAGTAATGGGAATACAGTTCAAAAATGTGGATGTAAAACAGTTACCTATAGCGTGTACTTTAAGTCCACGACCGCCGTTGCCCGCAGCAAGCCACTGACCTGCCCTCCCCCTCTACGAAACAGGAAATAGTCGGGAGGTAAAACAAGTTCGACTTGTAGACAACTGTAGTAGTCCAACAACTCTAAACGGTGGAATCTTAGGAATTCTCGCCCTTCACCTACAAGCTTCCTTCGCCAAATGTAGGTTGCAAATTTGACCGAAAAAAACCCAACACACGCGTTTTTGCTTTCCTCGCGAAAAGATGCAAGGACTCCATAACAAAACAACATATTATATGCAACGATAAAATTAACTTTAAAATTTGATGGATTTTAATCGCGTTAAATGCGAATCGATTTACATTAGTAATAATTTTATTAACGAGCCGAATTAAACTTAATTGTGGTCAGCGCAAATATAACTCAGCAGATAATTAAACATGGCCGACCGGATTGGCGTGACGAAATATTTATTAAGGCGATTTCGATATATTTCGGTTCCCTTTTTTCTTGTATAAATATCGAGAGTAAGAACGTATCGATGATTTGTATAAGACATCCACGTCTCTCCCTAGACAACATGGACTGTTCGACTTGTCGTCCGTTAAAACATCGATCTTCGAACTGATCATAAAAACTGTAATTTCGAAATACGACAACAGTCGACCAGTCTTGCTGACAATAAAAAATAGAGGAAAAAAAAAATTAATTCTCTAACTTATATTTTTATTCGAAAAAATTCGTTATGTAGTAGATAAGCTATTCTCATATTTTTGTTTTCAGTTTTTCTTCTTATGTCATAACGGTATTATTAAGTTTATATCTTACATTGTGTTTGGAAACGTTATTAACTCCACATAACTTTCGATATACATACCTAATTCGATTATGAAAATGTTCATTTTAGGTCACGGAATAAAAATTGTTCGAAAATATTTTATCGATCGAGCATTTTTGAGAGTAAAGCGTGAAATATATGTTTTACATCATTCTATCTAAAAATATATTACTGCTAGAAAGGAATCAACAGGCACAATATATTTGTATTGCTAGGATTTCTCTTTTATAAATTGACATTTCTCCCTCAGGATTCTATTGTTAGAAAATTACGTGTTTGCTTCCTGTCTGACATCCATTAAAAGCTTACTAAACAATAAATGTTTATACAGTTTCGATATTGCGCATCTACAATTTAAGTATCTCGTGTAAAAAATCTGACATCAAAATTCGTCGATTCCAGGTAAAATAATGGAATTTTATATAAATAAGTACGTCTCGCCGATATTCATTTTTGATTAACTAACATATGCAATTTTTATAACATTCTGGCAATTTTAATTATTCAGTTGTAACATTCTCAATGTCTAGAACTAGTTTCTTTTTTATTATTATAGCTATAATTCGATTTAGCTTTTAATGTTTGTCGAATTTTTTTTTATTTTTAATACCATTAATTTTTTTCTCTAAAAATTAATATCATTAATTTTGCAGTTATAAAAATTTATAGCTAGGGGAATCATAACTCAATCATTTTATTTTTTTTTTTTTTATCTTAACGAAAATGAAAAAGTTTAGCGTTCTTAGATTAAACAGTAAATTAATTTAATAAATTAATTAATTTCGCGATATAAAATATTTAAGGAATATAAAAAGAAACCAGAGGGAGGGAAAAAATGGCGTCGTTTTCCCTACTCGTATTTCGAAAGTTTTAAATTAGCAAATTTCTAACAATAAACTCGTAAATTTTGCAAGACACAGACCGCGATTATATTAATCAAGTCATAAAATCTCTGATTATGTAAATATTCGATGAATAATGTCAGTCAGAGACGTGTTACGGGGTTTAAATATTCTTCACTTTTAACCTTAAATATTTAAAAAAATAAAATAAAATAATAAACTGACATTGATTAGTTAGCGTAGTAAAATAAAATAAAAAACTAAAAAAGACATTAGACAAAATGTTAACGTTAAATTTAACTAAGGAACAAGACCAATCCGGTACCAAAAATATAGTTGCTACGCAAGCTGCCCAGCTATAAAAATATGATAACGGAAATGTTTCTGTGTGGCGAATTGTGGAATGTTAAACATATAAATTTTAAACGAAAACATTAAAAAAAAGAAAAAAAATATGTGACTGTTATCACGTAGTAGAGCAAAAAATATTCTATTCAATCTGTAAAATTTTGAAAAGTGGAAGACCGTCTCTAGGCGATACGACCAAGTTTCTCAAGTAGGCGATTATAATTCAACATAAGTTAGAAAATTATAGAATATATATATACAGTATATATAAATGTTCCAGAAAGCGTGATCTTGGTGTCGTCGATTGTGATATAAAAATCGATGTCTATATAGCGTATCTATAAAAATAGAAGAAATAATAAATTATTTCTTTTAACTTTACTGTAGGAATCTTACCTACAGTGCCTTCTTAAAAAATAAAATTTCAAATAAAAAAAGACAAGTATCACACTCGAAAATAAACTACAGGATATTACAAAAACTACAATATTTCTTGGATCGATAAAAATTTTTATTTCGAATTTTTTAATGCATTAGTTATTGATGGAATATACATTATTTAGGTGGGAGGAATAATATCCAAGCCTGGAAATTTTTATTATTATTATCGTCATTATTATTCTGGACTAAAATGCTTTATATTTTTATCTACATTTTATATGCATTAAAAATCCGTTAAAGAAAAAATAATTATAAATGTTTACACTTTCTAGTTTTCTAAAATCCGATTAAAATATTTTTTTTTAAAGACAATAATTAGGTTTTGGGGATTTTTTTCTTTGGTTAGTTTTAATTTTTTTTTTTTTTACGTAATATAAGAAATGAATAATTTTCTTATAAAGTAGATTATACATTTTATTTTATAATTATAAATTCTGTAAAACATTGCACAATTCGTTAAAATTCTCAAATATTTTTCCCTTTTATTAGGCTAATTCGTCCAGAGGGAGTTATCCCCAATGGAAGAAAAACAATTTTTTAAAGTACTACTAGAGGATTTTTTTTCTCTCTAAAGAACTGCTTCCAACTTCTCATTATATTATTAATTTAAAAATAATAATTATTTTTAAGAAACAAGTGTAGCGAACAGTTTAAATGTTTATATAAGTCAAAAGAAGAAAATAAATTTTAAATTAATGGAAAATAAGTATTCAAAAAAATTGGTACTAAATTTAATTAATATTAATTTGGAAATCTTCCCGATGAATTTCTCCGTAGAGATAACGTATACTGTAAAATATTCGAATTCCCTTTTTTCCCTTCTTGCATGCTAAAAGCATTTATTTGAAGATAATTATTTCACAATTGAATTTCCCTATTGATCTGATATGAAAAAAATTCCAATAAAACGCTCAATGATAATCTATGTTATGGAAGATGTCCCAATTCTTCTTCCAGTTATCAACACTATCGATTTCCAAATCATTTGCAAATTGCAAAACATGAGCAAACTGTACTAAAAACACATATATAAAAAAATATATTATAAATCAATATAGTGAATTTATAACCTCTTTGCCTATCGCTTTATTGATTCATTGATATTTACTAAAAATTTTCGGAATAGAAATTCATATTAAACATCGATATTCTTAAAAACTTTTTTATTGGCCTAAAACTTCCGATATCGATTCAAATTAATAATAGTAATAATAATAATCCAAGTTAATAAATTTATATTTCTTTCTTTCGGTTATGTTTAAAGAATTAATTTAAAATTTCAACAATCTGGGGAATTTTCCCGAATTATGTTGATCTAAAATTTTAATAGCTGTAACTCATAAACTAGGGAATTTAGGGATATTTTAAAACTTTTCACAATATAGAGTTTCAACTGTAAAAATTTTCCCTGATTTCATATTTATCACACTTAATTCATAAATCTTATGCGCTTGAAAACGTATTTAAATTATTTGAATAATTTTTTAATTTAATTTTTCTGATAGAAATATCCTTAGATTCTTTAAAATTTAAATCTATCATTTCTGCGTAAGAATCAATAAAGAAAATTTCTTTACAATTTATAAAAATGTATCTTTTTATAAATAAATATTAATTAAAAATAAATGCAGATTTTTTTAATAATAAAGATAAAACATTCACTTTGTAACTTTAAAAAAATTCTGCTGTATTCGATAAAGATTTTTTTCCCCTTCATTACGATTTTTCTCTTGGAAGAGATTCTCATATTTCATATACAGGTGAAATAAGTTATTATTTCGTATTCTGTTTATAACTAGACCTTTTCGGATAACTTCATTTTTATGTGATCATTAAAATTTTCTATTTATATTCTTAATATTACACAAAAAAAATATAGATCAATACGATACAGAAAAATCAGAATTAAATTCATATCAGAAAATGCTCGATATAGACGGAAATGAATTAAAAACTTTACTTTTGCGTGTTTAGTGTTGAATTTATTGATTTATCAGCTGTACAAAAGAAATATTTAATGTTAAAACTGGTAGATACAGATATGTGCCAAGAATGAAAAATAAAATACCGGCCGAAGTAAAAATTCCTGGAAAAATCCCCGATAATAAAAAATTTTTCCCCTAAATTGATTTCCCGAAACTTTAGCAGAAAATTTAATCTTTTTTATAAATTATTTTAATCGATATTAAAATATTGCTAAAAAATAATAATTAATTATATAATTTCAACAGATTTTAATCTGTCTTTTTAATCTTAAAAAGTTGAGACGAAAGTAACGTTTTGCATTCTATTTTTATATTTTCATCTGGCAGAAGAAAGATGGATAAAATTAGATCGAACAATTATTATCTCATCAGCTTTCTACAAAGTAGTAAACATAAATCTAGCAATAATAAAAATGAAACTCAAAATATGTCGTGTTTTTAAAACTGGAAAAAACGAGAAACGTAAGATTGAATAAAAAGGGAAATTTCAGTAACATTGGAAATCTAACGAATAACAATATGGTTTCCATCAAAGGTACGTTTTGTATGGCAGATGGATAGAATTTAGCCACGGGGTGTCGAGGATGGCAGATGTTTCTACCTAGCTTTGTCAGGTTTGTAGCCATTTCTCTGTCACTGAGATCAAACAAATATCATCAGAATCTTACATAACCTATCCATTATTTATTTCCTTCCATCTTACATTTTATGTTTAGATTTAAACATATTATATTTAAAATATTATTTTCTTTACAACACATATAAAAAATGAGTTTTCTATCAAACAAACTTCTTCCAGTTCGAACAAATGATTCCACATTCTAATGATGAATCAGCAAATCAATTTATGTTTAATATATGAAGACAAAAAATTTATACTGTTTTAATTTAATGTATTATAATAAAAACTTGATAATAAATATACTGTATAATGAAAATTCAGATATTTTTTAATTTTATTTTTATTATTATACTCAGATCAATAAATACAATATTTAACTGGCTCAAAGATAAATGGCTCTTTCCTAGTGTTATTTTTGTTAAAATCGACGGAAAAATTGCAAATTTCATAACATTAATCTTGTTCAGTTCGAAAATAACGAGATTGTTTCATTTCCGGAAAAGCATAACATCAAAAACGCGATTGCAACTAAAAAAAATATAAGTATTATTGGAGTAAAATCTAAATACATATTTTTTTTAAAGTAAGAGAAGAGATACTAGAGTAATATCTAATAATATACAAATACAGTATTTTTCCTGTATTTTCATTCGAGTTATTCAGAAGTCGCGGATGTGATTATAAAAGTCGAGATGAATCGTTTTATTTATGCAGATCTCGTTATATATATATACAGGTTTGTATACTAATATTAAAAAAAACTGGAAAATAATTAGATCCTTTAAAAAAATTATTAGGCTATGTGAATCAATTTTGGTTACGAATAACTGATTTCGGTGCATAACTTTACGCTGGAATCATTGATTTTCTAGAAGTCAAACAAATGACCAAAAAAAATGCGCTTCCGGATTTGGCTATATCGATAATTAATCTCATGATGGCTAATCCGTTGACCCGTGTCTTCTGACAGCTTTTCACTTGTTCCGATTTAAAAACGTATCAGAAACAATTGAAAAAAAAATTATTTTTTTTTAGATCATAAAATTCAATTTAGTTTACGGATACGAAAACATTTTCTGCATTACTAGATATTTGCTATAACAAATGCGCGCAATAATGAGTTGTAAATTAGGAAATTTTGCTTTTTTTTTTTTTTTTTTTGTTATTCAAAAACACGCTTGATCGGTGACAATTTAAACTTCAAACTTTTTTTAATATATATAAAAAAAAAAAATTAGATTTTCGAAAGATTTTGACACTAGGGTGCGTCAAATCTGATAGTTTTAACATTTGATACATAATAAAAGCAATTTAATTAAAAAAAAAACTTTTTAATAAAACGTGAAATAAAAATAAGAAAAATCAAATCAGATCAATTGCTTTTAGAATCGAAGACGACAAAAAATTAAAAAATAAACAAACTAACTTTATCTGGAAGTAATTCCAAAAAGTTTCGTTTTTTTCCGTTTCTACTTTAACAAAAACAAAATTGATGCGAAGATAAGAGATTAATTCATTAGAGAATAAAAGTCATTAAAATTAGACTTACTTATCTCTCCAACTTATATAGTGTTAATTACGATAACCCATTGCAGATGTTTTTGCTCGACATATCATTACAGTCAACGGTAAGTAGGTTTCCGGAAATCGATGAAGGCTTTCATCTGGTTTTCCTAATTTCAGTCGGTCGCAACAAGCACCATTGATGCTCTGAAGTACTTCGCGTGATGCCAAATAATTGCGCCTATATTAGCGTAAGTGCATCAAAATAACAATAAGAAAACCTTTAAAATGTGTTGACGATCTTATCGCAATAAAACTATCCAGTACGTCAAAGAAACTTTTCTAATGCATCTTTTCACGCGTAACTAATGAGCGTTAAAGATACCTCATCTAAGTTATGCATATTTTATTGCCTGCTACTTCTGAATGCAAAATTTTTCGTTAGATCTCTTCCGAAAACGTGGAAAAGAAAATTAAAAACAAAAAAAATTAAAATTTAAGTCGACTATGCATTGCCCAAACGTGATTAGTAGTTTTCATTCATTTCGTTTTAATTCAGTTCATTTGCAATTCCGTTTTATTTATTTATTTTTTAATTCTGTTATTCGAGTTAAAAATCGATTTAATTTCTTTAATTACGACTTTCCTGTTCGTAATAACGCGACTTTCTACCGGAAGTAGTTTTGAACGTTATTGTGTCTAACTATATAGGCTACACAATAACATCGTCATTCCTTTAATAATAACCTTATCGCGAATAGATTTACGAGGCGATAAAGCTATATTAACGAGAATTTAGCGCACGAAAATATTTTGCTCTAAACTCAATACTACAAATTTTTCGTATTGGTAATAAATGCAATCTTCGAGAAAGAATTCTGGCAGAATTGATTCGTGGTGCTGTAAAATTAACATAAACATCGAACTGCATAACAAGAGCGTTATGCAGGATTCCTGCAAAAAAAAAGAAGAAAAAATATCGATAAATTACTAAACTAGCTTCTTTACCCCGTTTTCCGGGTTTAAAATAGTTGTCAGATAATTTATCCTTAATTTTTTTGGAGCGATTTCAACAAAATTTGTCATTCCCTAAGGTTAACAACATCGGAAATTTGTTCTTAAGAAAGACTACAAAATGGAGTTGATATTTCGCTAAACAATTTTTCTATATTAACTAGTTTATTTCAATTTAAAGAAAAAATTGTTATTAAATTCTAACACTTTGCAAAAATAGTCTAAAAAGTCTGTTTAGTTAAGCAGTAAAATTTTAAAATACAGAACACATTCTAAAGAAATTTGTTTCTGATTATGGAATATTTTTTTTTTTCTTTTAATGTTGAAAACGAGAATTTTAAGAATAAGAAATCTTGTGAATGATAATCAGTCGCCATTGTTGACTATGAGATATATAGAGAGACAATTTGAGAAGAGGTGGATGAAAAATGATTTCTGTACGTGCCTCAATAGGATTGACTAGCCCGTAGCAGATAAGCATTCTTGGCATATCCTTAAGGACAATGAAGCACATATTAATCTCCAACAAGACAAATTCAGTAGTAGCAACTACTTTTACGTCTTTCTAACAACCATCCGCATCAAAACTTTATTTTCTACCCAGATGACATTAATATTAACCTCGTTTTTTCAACAACTTTCGTCATTCTTTTAATTAATAATAAATAGAATTGCATAGTAGCAAAAAATAAATAAAAAAATAGTTTCCATTTATTTTTTGAACTTGTGGTTTTAACGACAGAAAAAAAAGTCGAAGTAACTTCCAAGTATGTTATAAAATTATTTTCTGGTTTATTTTATAGCATTTCTCTAGTGAAAAGCTATAGAAACGGTCAAAAATCCTTCAAGATTTTTGTCGGTGTAAACAATTTAGCAAAGAGAGAGAGAGAGAGATCCAGTCAAGAGAATAACAACTTATTATTGTTTTCGTTGGAAATTTTATTAAATAAACCAAACATATTTACGTTTTAAATTAAAAATAAATTATTGAATTGATTCAGTAATCGAGAAAATGATATTTTTAACGTCGCTACGTTGAACACATTCAAAGTATAGTACAAATAACAAGTTTCAAACACCTGTTCGTTCTGATAACAATAATTTAAATAAATGAGAAACAAATTCTAGTTTTAATTTTCCACCGAGAACGAATATACTGCTTAAAAATAGTCTAATTGACTTTTTTAATCATAATAAAGTACGGATGAATAAAACTGGTAACAGAATCTCCATTCTTAATAATTAAGTTATTGTTAGACATCTTTTTTTAAAAAACGCAAATTAACGTTTTATGTTTGCTTTAAAACTAGCAAAAATCTCTTTTTATTTGTATTTTCGATTAGATTTTTAACTCCTTATATCAACACACAAATTAATTAAAAGCAGCGTTATTTAAATAGAATTTTAATATTTTACGAGCGATTTAATTGAATTAATCCTTCGAATTTACGCCAGAAAATCGATTTTCGGGAATCAAATTTAGGTAAAATCGAGTTTTTTTTTTTTTCTTCCTCTCCTCTCGAGTCGTGTTTGCGTATTATACGTGCAGATACGTTTTATAGGAAAAATAAACATCGTAAAAAGGAACTTAATCGCTTATAGATTTGTTTAAGTAAAAATGGCGAAGTTAATAATTATTTTCTAAAATTACCGATTATTTACACTTATAATAAGATTGGAGCAGCTGTTACCGAGAGTTTTCCTTAAACACAATCCTGTGACGATCGAATATAAAGAGTTATAAGGCGAAAAATATTTTTCAGTTCGCAAATTTGCATGTGAAAAAGATAGCAAAGAGGGCTTATATGAAAAAAGAAAGGATAAAGAATGTCATCAAATATCACTTTGTCAAACTATCATCTTTTGAAAAAAAAGGGAAATGAATAAAGTATTGCATGAGGAAGTAAAGAAACCGAAAGTAAAACTCCAGTTAGTTGATAGTTGCGATGCAACTCCGATACTTACGCACTTCTATAAGATTAATTCGTGTTAAACTTTAATAATTATCTTAAAAAAATAAGGAAAATATTACAATTTGATAACGAAACATTATCTTTAATGCATATTGCTTGAAGTTTTTTTTTTTTTTATATTTTAACATAAACGATTTATAGGATCAAATATTAAAGTTCATTATCATTAACTAGATCTTTTCGAGTGCAACCATGGTTTATTAAATTCAACTATTAAACCTTTGAACTTTTGCTAGAAAAGTAGTCGATGAAGGTTAATTAAAGGATTATTAGTTGATAAGATACTTTACAAGATAATAAAGTATTTTAGTGACGGGAAGGATAACAATCGCGAGTATTAGTAATTTAATGTCAGACATGCATACTAAAGTGGAAAAAAAAAACCTTTAAACGGTGCATATTACTCTCTAACTGCACTTTTGTATATTTTATTTTAATATGTAATAGTTCATTTAAATCATCGAGTAATAACTCTCGCACAAAGAAGAAAAAAATCGTAAAGCGACAACTGCCAATATCGTCACTACAAGGTCACGTCGCGAGAACCGATGTTAAAAATAATAATAATAATAATAACCGGTAAATCTAAATGTTTAATTAATAATGAGCGGATTATAATATCGTCAATTATATAATTTTTTTTTCCGAGTTATGTAAAACGGATTAAAATTTAGTTTTGATAAGCGAAATCAAAACTATTAGAGACAATCCGATATAAATGGCAGCGAGTAGGCGAGAGAAAATAGAGACTCGTCTATTTTTAGTAACGGTTTAACTTAGATATTACAAATGTGTTAGCGCTAATTAAATATTTGGTAATGTCGTGGTTTATTTAGAAATGACACATTTATCGATCGAGGGCCATCTCGAAAGACGGCGGAGGAGTTAACACTTTATAAGAACAATCTCTATGAAAGAAAAAAAAAGTTTTTAATCGTCATTACGGAATGGCCTACTTCGCAACTAGAAAGTGAGAGAGATGCGATACAGGTCGAAAAACAATAATCACTCGATTATTTTTTAAGAATATATAGATATAACGTCCTGTTTAACAGTTATAAATGTTACAATAAATTGGAAACTCACCTATAAATAAACAGGGTAGAGAATCGTACGATTTCAGTTTAGCTTTTCCTGCCATATTTTTTGATGAATTTTTAATCTTTGGACTTTTATCGCTATCTGGAGCTGCAACACGCGCATGCCCGATTGATACATTTATAGTACGGCGCTAACGCGAGCGAAATGGGACGCGACTGCGAAATTAAATAACATTTATGGCCATTTTGTAGAGTAAAATTCGATATTTTGCCGGTTGCGAACGATAATCTCCGAAATAGAGCGGTAGGAAGACTTCGGTTCGACACAATACCGCTGGAAATCTCCAAATCCGATTGACATCCGAGTAAATAAACAAGAATTGCCACTCGTATGGACGCGGCTAATCCTTAATTCGCGTCCAGGTGAAGGTAGTGTTGCCAACCGTCGGCACAATGACGTCAACGATAAGATTAAGACTTTACTACGATTAATGCCATGTTTACCTTGGCTCGGACGTATATTTCACAATTAATTTGCGTTAAAAAAAACATGTAAATATATTATTTAACGGCTAGAAAATATTATTGAGTTATGATCATTTTTATAAGTCGACGTTTTATCTGACCTCTGTCATTGTTTACTTTGTGTTTTCTTACCCTCCAGTTACGGGTCCCGATAGACCGGTTGATACTCTACTTAACTTATTTTATTAGCTTAACAGATACATATCTTACTCGATTATTTAATTTCCTAATATAATTCTTTTTTTTTTTTTTGTTGCAAGACTTTATCTATTGATTTATGATACTTTTATAAACTTAGTTTGTCTCGCTATATAAAATGTTGTCAGTTTCTTCATTATATTTAATCGAAATCACAAATATTTAAATTTACTCGCTAAAAATAAGTTTGATATTTAGAAAAAATATTTCTGCATAAAATTACATTCGTTCCACAAAACTTTTTCCAAGTATAGTTCTCGAAAGGATATTTTAAAGTAGCGCTTTCAATCTTTCTTTTTTTATCGCAAGTCCCTCAGGGCCTTGCAATTTTAGAAGCTCTTCCATTGATCTTAATTGCAAAATAAATATTATCATCGTCTTTCGCTGATTATCTGTCGATATTCATATTTCTTCAGATAATTTTATGCTTCTTTCATTATTTGGACCAGCAACTAATTAAAATCATTCGTGTGGAACTTTCGACATTGTAAAAAAGTTACTTTTTAACCACGATTGTTTGACTAATAGCTTTAAACATTCTAATAAAATTATAAAGTAGTTACATCATTAACCGTATTATCATCATTTTTAACGGTTGAAAACGTAACTATGTATTTTATTACATGCGAAATAACCTTTCAAACTACCAAGTAACCAATGGTAAAGTGAGAAAGAAGATAAAAAAAATTAAAAAATAAGAAAGATGACTGTCAGAAAGTCTCAAACAGCAGACATGTTGTATGCAAGCTATAAATAAAATAGGTCCAAAAGAAAACATTGCCCCGAGCTGATACACGATCAGTCATCCTAGATGAAGTGATACCGCCGCAGGTTTTGTGAAAACACCAACATCTGTCTCCACGCGTCCTACCATATTAATTCAAACCATAAGAATTCCTGATTCTTTAGAGAGTAAAAAAAGTTATGCACAGTACTCTGTAAATATATAAAATACAAGAAGTTGTTACCAGTAAGTTTACAGATCCGAAGAAAAATATTTAAATTTAAAATCTTATTTACGAAAACAGAATTCAATATGGCGGAATAAGTAAATTTATGTGTTTGTAAATTGTCGTAACTTTATTCCAGAATCAGCATTAAAAATTTTATTTCTATTTTGAATAAAAAAAAAAAAGTATCTTGTAAAAAATTTTCTTTTGGATATGTAAGAATTGTTTTTCTATCAAATTTAATGGTTCGTGTTATTAAACGAGATCAAAGAAACGTCTCGTTTTCCTACCATTTTTTTAATAATAAGCATTTCTCTCCTCGATTACACGATATAATCCGATTTTAAAACAAAAAATACTCCTAAATATAAAAAAGGAAAAGTTAAAAATCAATAGAAAGACGTTCACCCATTGTCAGACTTTTAAGCTTCTTTCATACAACAGAATTCTTGAGAAAGAAAGAAAAAAAAAAGAAAGAAAGAATTTGTCGTAAAGAAATGAAAGTTTGAGAAAAATTAATAAACCCTATATTGATTAAAGTCGTCTTAAGTTTTATTTTAACTTCCACTGGGTTTTTTCCGAATCCCATCACAATTACTGGTATAATATGAAACTTAAAAGAAGTCGTTACTCATGCTTACCTTTGACTGTTAGATGATGACCTCCCAATCTAAACGTTTCGAACTGAAGAGGAAGAGGAGTGCTGGATGCATCCAAAAATATGTTAACGTCATTAATGTCTATCCCTCTGCATTCCAGTAATCCTTGTAAAGCATCTCTGGAAATATAATCATCATTTTTTTTCCTTCTGAAAGCATTAAAAAAAAAACAAGGCTGAGAAAAATTATAACGTTTCCAGATGTTAGTAGAAAGAATATAAAGGAAAGTAGTCGAATAACCTATCGATCTTACTAAGAGTTAGAATCGATTTTTGATCAGGTGCGAATATTCCGTGTGGAAATTAATGCTTCGATAAGACTATGAGAAACGGATCTAAACTATATAAATGAAGGTTGCCCTCTGGTTCTGAATGCAATTTAACTATTACTCTTAAGAGGATTTCAATTTATGAAGCAGAATAACACTCATTGCGACCAGAACAGAATTTAATATCTCGGGAAAACTTCCAGGTAATAAAAATTGCGATTCTAGAAAGACAAATTAGTTATGATAACTTAATAACAACGCGTTGTCTTTACATGTCGTAATTTTTACTAAGAAGACAAAAATGAATTATCTTTTATAATCGTATTTTCTAGGAAACTATTATTATAATTTTGTTAAAAGCAAAAATAAATGTTACATTTATTATTTTTTTTTTACATATATTTCTCGATTTTTAGGCTTAATTCGATTACGATTTTTAAAAATAAAACAAAGCCGCCTAGTGTCGAAAGATTGGAAAAATGTGAATTTTTTTTTTTTTTTTTTGGAAATTTAATTAAAATTTCTTGTAGAACTCATTATCATATATAGTCAGAGTTTTCTTTTATAGAGAAAGCAAAACAGTGGATTAAAGGGGTACTGCCTGACATTTGCATGCTCTTGTCACATCTATTGATCTGGCTACTGTTAGAAACGGATGTGACGTCATTGAAACCTAGGAACGTAATTCAAAATGGACGGATAATGGGTTACGACAGCCGCAATTTTGTTATGAATTTATCATAAGTTAAAATTAAATTAAATTCGACCGAATTTTAATTATTTAAAACCTTTTTTGCTGCGTTTAATTTACATAGAGAAATTATTTTGCTAGCGATCGATTTGTATCGTTAATTCGAGTAACAAGGTATTTTTTTCGCATTAACGTAATTTCGTTTCTTCTTCCAGTAATGTTTAAGAACCGATCGCGAATATAAGCAGAGCTAGAAAATCACGATATGATCCCGTTTTTATGTAGATATTCTTAAAGGAAAGAACTGCACCGAAATCCTTGTTTCGTTTCCTAAACTTAAATCAAATTATCGGACATTTTGTTCAAAGTGAAAGGACCAATCAATTTGTTACACACTTCACAAAGCACGAAACGGCCCTGAAGATTGATGGAAAGTCTCGAAAGTTCGGATTCTTTTGCAGAGAAAGTCATTCAAGTTAGCAATAATGAAAAATTCTAAAAATATACTCGTAAACATGTTTAAGAAACAAGCGAAAGGTTAACATCGAAACAAAATAGAACCGATAACTTCGTAAAAACTCCATTTTTTGGGTCATCAGCGATCAGTTTACATCTTGTAATTGGATTGTTGTTTCTCGAGACAATCATAAAATTTCTATTTTTATATATATATATATATATATATATATAAATTTCATTTTTTAACAATGTCGAATATCTAGTATGTAAAAATCTATTCTTTCTCATAATAAAAATATAATAAATTGTCTGCAGCCGAATTTTTTTAAAAAAAGGAAAAAATCTAATCCAGAAAGAAGAAAAAACTTCCCAGATTTTTTTCGGTCGTAAATATCCGGATTTAAACCATTTATAATTAGTCCGGGACCGTTTTTACCTGCAATTTATGTCCCGGCAGACACATCTGAATAGAAAAACCGTATCCACTTTCGTAAGTTTACTTAAGAACTGAGTAAAAGTGGGTTTTACTGGTGTCATTGAATCAATACAAACATGGGATCAATTCTGAAAGCTTTTCTACGAACAACCAAAGAGGAATAATTTATTGTAATATGGTAAGTTGGCAAAAAAATCAATGGCCGTTCGCCTTTCTTACTATATTAATCCTGTTATCAAGATGCCTCATT
>WUQG02083267.1:0-26805 GCA_011317285.2 Androctonus mauritanicus | reverse complement strand
AGATATCTGTACAATGTATTACAAAGCCCAAGGGAGGGGTTTAAACCCGGAAACCCCCCTTGCGTACGCCACTGAGTGGGACGAAATCACTTTGGGGAAATAAAAATAATCGCGTACAAATGCGAAAACGTATAGATGGAAAACATGCAACTGGAATGATGTTACATGCAAAATCGAAAGAATGTACAAAACACAACGTAAAAGTGCGAAAAACGTAGAAATGGAAAACGTATAAACGGGTATCTATATTTTTTTAGTGACTTATAAAAGATTTTAATGAAATTAGGCCATTCAAATGCTATTATATTACATATTTCATGAGCATTGATGCATTTTAAGGATTATATAATGGATCTAAAATTAACTTTTAACTCTTCAGTAAATTTAGATGAAATTTAATATGCCACACAGTAATTAAACAAGTATTATCACATGCAAATTCTAAATCACTTTAATTTATTTTACAAGCGCAATTTTCTAAAATTATCCATAAGAATATATTAAACAAATATATTATTTTATCAGATTTATATTTATATTGATAAACGAAGATAGTAAATAGAGTAATACATTTTTTATATTTAGTAATATTTATATATTTATAAAATGTAATTTTTTTTTAATTTTGTAACAAATTCAATGATATTATGGTAAAAATTACTTACAAAATAATATCAGAAAACAAAATTACAAATCGTAAAATAATTCGTTTAATTAATACTGATGTCAATATCATTCCACCGCATATTAACAGTTTCCAATTCGCTATATATATAATATCTGAAAATAACATATCTTTCAGTGGTGTGATTAATATTTTTCACAATATTCTATTAAAAAATAATTTTTAATCGTGTATTTTAAGAAAAATTGTCGTGTATATGAACTTCAAACAAATTTTTGCAAATTTATTCCGTTATTTACAAAATATTTTATATATTGGTATCTTTAAACTATCAAAATGTGATAAATCAATATTTATGGATTATGAATATTATTATTAAATCTTTCAGAATGTATTTGTTTAATGTTCGATTACTATTTATTGCTCCTTTCTCGATTTACTATTGCTTCTTTTTTTTCTTATTTCAGTTTATAAATGTGGAATTATTGATTTCTGCAGTATATTTTCTGTTGGACTGACTAACGGCAGAAAATATTTATTGTGATCTAAAGACAACATTTCTGTTAAATTAATTAGTTTTTAGTTAGAAGTTAGTATTTTTTTTTTTTTTAAGTTTTCAATCTACTTTATCTACTTTATGTTATTTTTTATTTTATTTCTAATCTTACCTTTTTAACAATGTTACTAATCCCAACGATATAGTATTGCATTGTTATTTTTATTTTATAAATTTGTGCATATCTTATTAAATAAAAGACAATCAAATTTCGCTCTTATTTTTCCTATTTTAAATGATATTATTGTTATTAAAATGACTTTAGAATGTTGTCACAGTAAAATTAACTAACAATAAAAGTGATCTAACACAACAGTGATATGTGTGTTTACTTACTATTGATTTTATAGAACTAATTCAAGCTAAATGGTTGGTTGTTTAAGTTTATTGGCTCAAGAACCTCGTGGGCAAATTGCACCAGACACTGGGTAAGAAATTCCAAAATGGTAGAATTAAAAATAAAATAAATATAAATATATATCATAATATAAGTGGAAGAACCAGAGACGTATAAAATTATAGAAGGTAAACGTAACAATGGTGTAAAATGCTATGTTAAAACACGATAACAAGATATATGCTGAACGTGAGCTATCAAAATTACAAATAGCGTTAAATATAAAACAATATTGTGAAAACATAAGCGTAAAGTAAAACAACGCGTATATATTAAAAATAGATGTTAAAACAAATAACAAGAAAAAACGGAAAGTAAATGTGATGTAAAATAAAAATATTAGATAAAAAAGCAAGAAAGCCAGAACAAGTAAAAACATTACCAATAAAGATCTTTAGATCCGAATTAGAAGAGCTAAAAATGCAGGGAGTGTTCTGTATGAACATTCCCTACATGTAAAGTATGAACACTCGACTAAAATATGTTTGATAAAGCACCCATTAGCAGATATCTAGGGTGACCCGGCTGTGCCCAATATGAAGTCTGCCCAAGACGATCTCCTCTCTCCTGTTCCTGCGATGGCTGTAACCTCACTGCTCGATTAACGGCTTAATCTCGTGAAGCTTTTTATTAATTTGTTTATCTCACATATGTTGTTATGAAAATACAGTAGTAGCTTCTGCTTAATAATGGACTTTAAATCCATGAAACGGACTAACAAGCGATGAGTGTTGTTCAAGATGGCCTACTTGGCAACATGTCGGTCAGTTCATTTCCTTCAATTCCAAAATGTTCCGGAACCCAATAGAACTTTATTGTATATCTCCGGGATGACAAACGAGACAGAAGCATGCGAACAATTGAAACAAGTGGATATGGTGAGAACTTTCACCAGACAAGTGTTTGCAATGTATTCAGTGAATCGGAATAGATCACATCGCGACGTTGGCCTTTTGTCCTGATATATTTCAGTGCTAGATGGACAGCATAAATCTCTGCAGCTGACACGGATGCCAATGGGAATATCTGCTCAGACATAACTTCATTATCGCAGACAAAGGCAGATCCCACATGGCAAAACTTTCAAAAGCTTAAAAATATTCTAATATTAGAAATTTTGAATTTAATCAACTTTCTTTATTATAAAATTGTGCTAAAGAAAATATTATATAAAATATAAAAGGAAAAAAATATTTGTTTATCAAAGAAATCAGTTTTAAGAATTTTATTTCTTTATCATAAATGAGTTTTACTGTTCTATTCTTAATATCAAAACTTCATTAGTAGGTTTATTTATTTAATGTAGTTTAGAAATTTATAATGTTGAATAAAGATTAGAATTAAGCGTGTATGCTAAATAAATTTAATTAATCTAGAAGTATAAAACGAAATCACCAACGCGATATTTCTAATTTTATACGCGTTATGTCACCTAAAGGTAGAAAGCCGGTTCAGACAGAATTCAAACAATGTCACCTATATTCAAAGGTTAATAACTTTAAAAATTGATGATGATAAATTTAATTCAACTCTTAAAATTTTTCAATTATAAAAATGAAAACAATTTTAATTATACTATATCCAAAATATGAATATTTAATGAATCAGAAGAAAAAAAAATGTTTTTTTTCCTAATATTTATACCGAATTTGTAAATAAATTATTCGGTTTTATTTCAAAATTTTGATAGCGAAAAATAAATTTAATATTTTTTGTATCGATTTTTCTTTCGAAATTACACGGTACAAGTTCTATCATAAGGTTAAAAATTTTTATATAATCAAAGAATTTTAAAAGATAAATTATGAGACATTTTATTGTTCTGAACTCCCTTAATTTAAATTTTACAAAAAAAAGAAATATTATATATACAAAAGTTTCAAATTTAAATAAATTTTCAGCTTAAAAAGAAAATAAATTTTAGATTTTTAAGTATATATAAATTTGTTAAGATAAGTTAATATATAAAAAAAAAAAAATTTTTATGTTTACTTTCGAGAGATAGTTCTGCAATTTTCAAAAGAACAGCATCGTTTGTTCGAGAAAAAAAAATTGGCAAATTGCACACGAAAAGGCCCAACACAAAGAAGATTCAATTAAAACAACAAAAAAAAATTACGAATTTTTCACATGCCATTAATCAGAGATCAAACGTTTGATTATTATTTTTATATTGCAAAATTTGTAACTTTCATTATACCAGAGAAGATTCAAAATGGCAATAAATAATGATGGAAAAAAAAATCATCCATCCATTAACTTTCACGATCGATGTGTTAAAATTAGGAATATGTCTTTTTTATTATTATTATTATTTCTTAGAAGAGAACATATATAACAAAGAGTAAAAGTTTTCTCTTTCAATCTCATGTCGGCAATCAAGTTGAAATATAAATTAGTTCTCATCATCTAAATTACCTTTGCCATTAACGCAAAGAAAAATAATTATAATGGTATATAATTAAATTAATTTAAAAAAAACAACATATATAACACATCGTATATATAAAATTAAAATTTGCTATTTATTAATCATTAGATAATTTAAATATAAAATAATTTAAATATATATTATATATTCTATAATTATCAGTAATTAATTGAAAATATTCCACATTTAAACTATTTTTACAGATTTAATTAAATTTTACTGCTGACCAATATTTATATATTATTAATAATCTCTTTAATTAAAGATTAAATTGCATAAAAACAAAGATATATAAAATATTTATAAGCCGAGTTAATACGTAAAGAAATAAATATTGAAACCGAAATGAAAGATGTACTGTATGTGAAATAGATTGATGAAAGTAATGCAAATAAAGTAAAAAAAAAAATGAAATAGAAATGAAAAATGTACTTGCAAATATGTGAAATAGATTGGTGAAAGTAATATAAAGAAGTAAAAAATTGAAATAGAAATATAAAATTATATACAGTTTATATATATATACATGAAATAGATTAATAAAAGTAATATAAATGTAAAGGATGATAAAAAAAAAATTGAAATCTTGCATATAGAAGTGTACATGAAATAGAAAAGTTGTTGAAATATATTTATTAATTAGAAATGCTCGAGAAATGGATGAATAGAAATTGAAATCTTGCATATAGAAATGTACATGAAATATATTAATTAGAAATGCTCGAGAAATGTATGAACAGAAATTGAAATCTTGTAGACTGAAGTATACATGAAATATATTAATTAGAAATGTTCGAGAAATGGATGAATAGAAATTGAAATCTTGTATATAGAAATGTACACGAAATATTTTTAATAATTAGAAATGCTCGAGAAATGGATGAATAGAAACTGAAATCTTGTAGATAGAAATGTACATGAAATAGAAATAAATTTATTAATTAGAAATGCTGGAAAAATGGATGAACAGAAATTGAAATCTTGTAGACAGAAGTATACATGAAATATGTTAATTAGAAATGTTCGAGAAATGGACGAATAGAAATTGAAATCTTGTATACAGAAGTGTATATGAAATAATATTTTTAATTAGAAACGCTCGAGAAATGGATGAACAGAAATTGAAATTTTATAGGTATAAGTATACATGAAAAATATTAATTAGAAATGTTCGAGAAATGGATGAATAGAAATTGAAATCTTGTATATAGAAGTATATAGAAGTGTATATGAAATATTTTTTTAATTAGAAACACTCGATAAATAGATGAACAGAAATTGAAATTTTATAGATATAAGTATACATGAAATATATTAATTAGAAATGTTCAAGAAATGGATGAATAGAAATTGAAATCTTGCATATAGAAGTGTGTATGAAATATTTTTATTAATTAAAAATGCTCGAGAAATAGATTGAGCTGCTCGAGAAATTGAAATGGTGTAGATAGAAGTATACATGAAATAGAAAACTGGTCGAAATATATTTATTAATTAGAAATGCTCGATAAACTGATGAAGAGAAATTGTAACTTACAAAAAAGTGAAATTACGTGAAACTGAACTCTAATAAAAGTGAATTTGATTTTTAGAGATGTAAGCGAAATAGAAAAGTGAAAGAGATGCGACATAAAACATATAAATTATGACATTTTAAACGTGGAAAAAAAATGTTAGAAATAGAGAAGCAATTAAAAATTATAAATAAATAGAAACTCAGTTTTAAAAAATGTATAAAAGTTTATTTTTATAAATAATCGATAATAAATTATTTCTAATTTAGATGGAAGTAAGTGTTTTATTTATGTAAACTTTAATCATCTGTCTCGATAAATAATTTATAAACTAGCCGTAGAATTCGCTATTTACGTTAATAGTATGTGATGCTGTTCAGGAACGAATTCGGTTTGCCGAAAAACAAATTTTCTACCGATAAAGCAAACAAAAAGGTTTTAAATAGAAACTTTTATTGCTTTTTTTTATTTATTTTAAATATTATAAACGAAAATAATTTAAAATTACTTCTCTTAGCTCGGATTAGTGATCGCTTTTCGAAGGAACAGTTTATCTTTTAATAATATTTAAAAGCTGATATTTTCGAATTTGCACGACAAAACTTGAATATTTTATGATCAGAATTCTAACTCGAAATATTGCATAAATTTTTTATAAAAACAAGAAAATTTACGTGTAAATGGAACCTTTTACAAGCAAGCTTAAGCGGAAACCTGTTTGATTCGTCTAAACGTTAATTTTAATAATAATATAATTAATTTAACCGAATTTTCACGCACACGAAGATAAATTATACTAGATATTCAATATTATAAATACGTAAATTATTCGTTTTAATTCTTTTTTTTTATGAGAATAACTTTAATTCAACTAGTTTAATTAAAGAAGCGTGTAGCAATTGCAAAATTGATTAATGAATATTATTATTATTATTTTTTTTTTGTTTTCGAAAATAAAGATTTAATTAAAATTAATCTTTAAATAAATTTTATACTTTAATAAGCTTTATAAACCTTTATGGTTATTTAAGCTTAAAATTAATTTTAGAGCATTAAAATCTTAAATTTTATTTTTTTTAATTCTTTTTCAACTTTTATAACAGGTTTGTTTTTTTTAATTATTTTTCACTTAAGTATATAATTTTTTTGTGTTTAATCTTCGCATTGCGCGAATATTGAAAATGATCGATCTGCGGGTATTTTTTAACAGTTATTTTTCTGTATAATTATTAAAAAAATAATAATAATAAGGTTACAAAACATATACAGTACTAACCTTTCGATGCACACGCTAACAAGTGTCATGACTGATGCATAAAGAGCAAACACTTCAGTAAAACGGAGCACTTTACATAGAGGCAGACCCAACCTCCATCCGTGATTTTCGATAAACTGTATAATGTCAGGTATACATACTACCATATTAATAAAATCACTGACGGCTAGATTCATGAGTAGTAAATTAGTGACGGATCTCCTCATACGTTTATCGCTAAGGATAGCGTAAATGACTAGAAGATTACCGACTATCCCAATGGAACCAATGACGAAGAAGAGAAAAGAAAGACACACAATAGCAGAATACGAGGCTACGTGTATTTTATCGTTAATATCGACATTATCTTCTATAGTCTGATTAATGTCGGTGAAATTCGTAAAGTTATAAGACCACTGTTGAACGTCAACGGACATGATCGAACTGGTGATGCACAGCCAAGGTGGTAGAAACGTTTATAAAGTAAAAGTTAAACTAGTAGTATGACATCTAGCGACCGATAGTGGAAGTAAAGTCACCTTTGGGCTACTTTCCGATAAAATTCACTATTAGTATTTTATTTTTTATTTTTTTCTACTTTTAAAGAAAAGAATAAAAAAAAGTCACTTATCATCGAAAAATAATAGTTAACAAGTAATTTTTTACTTAATGTAGAGAGTGTTTTGATGAAATTTTTTATAAAATATATATATTCCGTGTACCTTCATCATTAAAGATGTGAAAGTTTCATTGTTTAAATTTATTATTGGCAAAAAAAAAAAATCTGATTCTTTTAACTGGTTCACTGATGATATAAGTAGGAGAGAGTTGCCTATTGCGTACTGGTCACCTAAATCGTACCTGACTGTATGTAGCGAATAGCTATCAGGTACGATTTAGCTGATCAGTACGCAATAGGCAACTCTCTCCTATACAATACATCGAAGGTTGTACCTTTTTGTTTCACATAAAAGTAAATTTTCAGCTTTCTTTATACTTATAAACTACATACTTCTTAGCTTTAATAAAAGAAAAAAAAAAGTTTTTTTTAATTTTGTGGAGTAGTTTCAGCATATTATGCAAAACATACTTTACAAAATTAGTAAGATTATTTTCTAAAAGTAGATTATATCGGCAAAAAATTCAAAACAGATCCCTTGCTGATGATATACACCGTTAAGAAACTTAAAAAAGTTTTGTATAATTTGATATTTCTATTCGAATATTTAATTAAAATTCTGTTAGAAAAAATTCAAAATAATTTTAATTAAATTAATTCTCGATTAAAAATATTCGTTCTGTCCATTAAAATAATCGAAAAATTAAAAGATACAGTAATTATTAAAAACTCTGAATAGATATTGTTACGTCATTAATAATTGTTATAACTTCTGCTGTTATTATTACGTCATAAATGATTGTAAATATTGTTTCGCATCAATTCTTTTATTGGTCAATAAAATAATGGGAACGTAACAACAATACCTGTGCTGTTATAATTACAGCACGTGTATTGTTGAGTAACAATCTATTGGTAGCATAATATAACTATTTAAATGATTTTTAAATCTCATAAATAACATAAATATCTTTCTTTCCGAAAATAGAATTTTGCCGAGTTTCTACATTTAAAAATTTTAATTCAGTTGATTATTTCGGCGTGAGATAACAAATTCAAATTTTTCGAAAAGTGCTCTAAGCATAATACCCTCTGCCCATTCTAATCTTCTAACCCATCAAAAAAACCTTGATTATCATAAAAACCCATTCCAACTCTCTGTCCATTCTAATCCTCTAACCTATCAGAAAACCCTGATTATCATAAAAACCCATTCTAACTCCCTGCCCATTCTAATTTCCTAACCCATAAAAAACCCTGATTATCATAAAAGGCCATTCTAATCCCTTACTCATCAAAACACCCTGATTATCATAAAAACCCATTCTAACTCCCTGCCAATTCTAATTTCCTAATCCATCAAAAATCCTGATTATCATAAAAACCCATTCTAACTTACGGCCCATTCTAATCCCCTAACCCATCAAAAACCCTGATTATCATAAAAGGCCATTCTAATCCCTTACTCAGCAAAACATCCTGATTATCATGAAACCCATTCTAACTCCCTGGCCATTCTAATTCCCTCATTCTCCCTTTTATAAAACTGAAAGCATATAAAATGAATTAATTAAAGAAAATTACATACATAGCATGTTATATGTTCGTTAAATTTTTTTCGGTTGTTGGATTATTCGCTATTGATTCCCCCCCCAAAATATATATATATATATATATCGAATAGCCCAATTATTTAAATTGGACCATCAGAAAGAACTGTACCAGTTACGGAGATTATAGCATTTATCGTTTAGGAGATTACTCGACACAAACAACAAACAAACAAACAAATAACTAAACATACAATCTAAAACATATAAAAAAAGTTTTCGGCATGCAATGAATATAAACATTTTATTAAATCATTTTAATAAAATGTTTTAATAAAATGTTTCGGTGATTTAATGTTTCGGTTTTATTAAATTTTAGAGAGAAAGAGAGATCTTTCTGCAAAATTTAAAAATTTGTCGTCTCATGCATAGATAACGCAACTAAATTAAAATATTCGAATGAAGAATCCCAGCAAAAAGAGGGATTTTTACGTCATACACGAAATTTTAAAATCATTTGATTGATTAAAAAATAAAATAAAATACCAAAGAATGAAAAATTATTTATTATATATTTAATTTGCATTTTATTATAGGTAAATAAAAAAATCATATTACTCCACATAATTATATATACATATATATAATGTCCTGTTTATATCGATTTAGTATTTTAGGAAAAAAAAAATATTTAGGTTAATCTTTGTTATTCGATACATCCGAAGATAAATAACGTAACTATCATGCTACAGATGGCAATTTATTGTTAAAAAATAATAATAATAATGAAAAAAAAAAAAAACACACAGGAGAGAGAAAATGTATTTAAATTTAAATATTCTGTGCGTAATTATATTTTTATATAAACAATGAATATCTAGTTTAGTAAAGTTTGATGCCGATTCGAACACTTAAAAAAATCGCATCGGAATATTCACTTTTAATAAATAAATTCACTGGAATCCATATTGCCAAGAAAAGTTGTTTGTGCTTCTATTCGCGTCCTTTGTTACATCACGGGTTAACCCATTGTTGCATAAGTAATTGTAAAATATTGTTACGTCACTATCGATTGTTGAACCGAGAACGGATATTACACATAACAGTAAATAGGTGAATTTGAATATATCTGATTTGACTCGCTACAAATTTTGCTTGAATTTTATAAAATATATAAAAATTTGTAGCGAATTATGTAATCAGATAAGGCAACTCGGGGGAAGACAAGAGTGGGGGAAGATGAGAATTTTGCGATATTTCGTCGATTAGAGTGGATATAACACGGAATGTTCACAACAGCAGTCTTCGCATTAGATGCCTCCACGCTAGACTGCCATTTGTTGGCGTGTGAACGAAATATCACAAAACTCTCGTCTTCCCCCCACTCCTGTCTTCCCCCGAGTTATCTTATATTTAAATTCGCTTATTTACTGTTATGCGTAATATCCGTTCTCGATTCAACAATCGATAGTGACGTAACAATACTTTACAGTTACTTACGCAACAATTGGTTAATCCGTGATGTAATAATGTACGCGAATAGAAGCCCAAACGACTTTATTCGAAAGTAAATTTTAACGCCAAAAAAAAAAAAAACATGACAATAATGCAACACTGTACCCATTTTTCTTTCGGTAGATTTAATTAAAAGCAGAAATAAAAAATAACAACGAGTTAAAATATTAGTTTTAATTTTGTATCAAAATTAATTAATTTTTTTTTTTAAAAATAACAATAGCATTCTTACAATTTAGATGTTGTTTTTAATATTTTGATATTGTTAGAAAAATCTTATGCGCATTTTTACGTTAAGTAGAGACAGTAATTTCACTGTAAATAATCAAATTGATTTTTCTCATTAAAGTTTTGATATTTTTTTAATTATTATTAAATTTATAAAATATGATACTTCCAAGAAAATCCTTAATATTTTTTTGCTTTTTTTATAGGAAATCTTAGAAGTGGATATAGATATTATAGGAATTTTTATTATATAAGATATATATATTTTAAAGAATAGTAAACAGAACTGAAGAAAATATTATTCCATAACACAGACACTAAAAATAATTCAGTTATTGACTTTTTGATGAGGAAGAATGTTCACTTGTTTATAGAGAAGAATTTTGAAACTACCGAAAACATAAAAATTGCTATTTTCGTGTGATAAATTTTCTGTTTTAATTGAATAAATTAAACAGATGCAGACAGTTTAATAAGAAAATTAACATTGCACTGTAATGTTAGCTGTAAATGAAGTAGCTTAATTTATACTTACGAAATAAACGAATGAATATAATGAATTAAGATTTCGTTATAGAATATATTACTCAATATAAATTTTTTCTAATTTAAATTTAAAATTTTTGATAATAGTTTTAAATAAAATATCTAATAAAATATAAAAAAAACATTAAAAATGCAAACTCTCCTCTAGTTACAAACATCATTCGTACGCAAGTTTTGTTCGTATCTCAGATATTATTATTAGTTTACCTCCAAAACTACTAAAATAACTTTATATATTGTTTAGTGTAACATATCTCACAATTGGACTAATTAAAAGTTTCTTATATCACAAGTTTTAATGAAAATTTTCGAATATAAAGCGAGGAATTTTTGTTGTAATTGCTGTCTGCTTAAAATATTAACGTAGTATGTTAACTAACTAAGTAATTTTATATTACGTTAGTTGCTAGAACATTTTGCCATCATATTACTTAAAATTATTGAAGAGTTTTTGAAATTTCGTGAAATTTCAAACTGAAATTTCACGTTTGTAAGTACGAACGTTGGTGACTAGAAAACCGCCTATATTTATTTTTATAAAATATTGAATAATATTAATATAGTTTATCAAATATTGAATTAATAAATTATTAAAATTTTTATTATTAATTCTTGCATTCGTTTATTTTATACTGTGCTTTTTAATAAGATAAAAATATTTATCTTTCATTTTATATGAATATATTTTTTTTCAGTTTATATAATAATTTTAGTCTGTTATCAATAAATCAGCATAGAAAAAAAATATATAAAAATTTTATTTCTTACAGATCAAATATTAAAAAAAAATAATAATAAATTAAGTAATTACTTTTGGAAAAAATTAATCCACATGAAAACATGCACATAATTTTAAATAATTAAATATGATGGTGTAAAGAATTTGGCATCGAGATCATCCTCAATGGCATACAAGATATGAAAGGGTTAAATTGGATAGGTCACTCTCAAATTTTGGGTTCCATCTCACCCCGAAAGCCATAAGAATATATAAACTAAATTTTGAGTGACCATTCTGAATATGGGGATCAGGCCAAATGGGCGAGACGAGATGATTTTTTTTTCTATGAACTATATAAAAATTTCAAATGGTTTCAATATTATTAGATAGTTGATTTCAGGAATTTGAATTTCTATCAATTTTGGTTGTTGAAGTTATGTAAATATTTAGATATTGAAACTTCTGATCTAAGCTGGTTTTATGTTGCAGTTCATTCAGCTGAATATAACTTGTTTCTGATAACAATTTGCAAGTAGATAATTCAATAATACTTCTAGGTAAGATGACATTGTTTTATTGTCTTATATCGTTTATATGTTATCTTTGTATTGGGTTTGATTAATAATAAAATTATCCGTATTGTTTCATTGCACAAAATTTATTATTGCTGTTTTTCATTCGTGAATGATGGCGAATATTTTAATAAAAACAGGAAAAAAACACGTAAATAAAATTTATAAACTTAACAAGTTAACATAAATATTATTTAGTAATAGCGTGGTATATAAAATATATGTATTCTTTGTCTGGCTTGCGAATAATTTCTAACGAACCGATCATCGTGTTTGGTCATTAAGATCATCGTAATCATCAAGATTTATTTATTGTTATTAGTTCATTCAGCTTTAATTTCACGTGAAACAAACAGTATGAGTTCATTTTCACTACAGCTACCACTAATCACTATGTCACTACAACCACCACTACTCATTATGTCACTTTCTCTATATAATGATTTGTTGGATTTTCTTTATTGCCAGAAACTGGATAAAAGAAAGGATAGTCTGTATAACAGAAACCTTCTTTAGCGTAATCTGGTGGAAGAGGAATATATCCAGCGCCTCCAGTAAACTTTATTGTACCACCTTCTCTGCTTGGCTTTTCTATGCCCTCTAAGCTTTCGTCTACATTCAATGGGAAGCTTCTCCGAGAGTGTAAGGTACAAAATTTGCTCTGGAGCACAACCAAAGTACTGCTTATCAATGATACTGCGAGAGAGCGAAGCGAGTTGTATCAGCAACTATTCTCTATTATGAACTACATCTCAACGCATATATAGCCTATACAAGTACAAAATTATATGATAACGAATGAATCAAATTTTGAATAATCGATCAAATGCCAAATTTGTTAATGGTATTTGATAAGCTAATCGTTCTATCATAATTCTGTCAGATAAATTTCAGTTTATCTGATTACTTACTAAAAATTGTCATTGCGATTTTTCAAGAAAATTTTGTAGTTGTAAAAAATATCATTTTATTAATTATTTATTCGTATTTACGGTAGTCGTAAAACGTAATTTATAACATCCGATCAAATTAGAAACGGTTATTTTGATACTTTATTTAGCGTATGACATTTATAATGGCACAGAAAAATTTTACAATGATACAAAAAATGTATGTTAAAGGGTAATATTAAGGTCTCTAAGCCACGAAAGACTCCATTAGCCTTTCTTAAACCTCCATCAAAAGAGAAGAGATGACAATCATTGACGATCGTGTCGTGGTCTGTAGATCACCACACTGACAATTAGAGCTTGTAGCAAGTTTCTATCTGTGCGTTTGGTATGCACATCGCCCATGAGAAGTTCTAAATCGATTGATATCAGTCCAAGTAGTCGAAGTACACTGATATGTTCGATAGAATAGGTAGCCAAAGTAGTGGTTTGGTCCTGTTCTATCAAGCATAAAGCCCATTGAATAACAAGAATTACAGCAATACACAAAGAATAAAAAAAACCATGAATAATCCATATCTTCCTATTCATAATGAGGTGTTAGACCTCTACCTATTAGACTCAAGTCAAGAACCCTTTCTGGAAAGTGGGCCAAAAACTTCTTGATAACATATTTGATCCTAAAGAAGTATGGACAAATAGACGAAAATTAATTAATTTTTATCGTACTTGATGAATTATTATGATAGAAATATATTCAAGACAGAAAATATGATGAAATTTATTAAAAAAATAATAATGATAATAATTTAGATATCCCTATCAGAAAACGAGTTACACAGTCTACTAAATCTGGATATCTTCGTTCCATTGATTGATTCGTCTTTCCAACATTCTTAGTTTTATCGATTTCTCTGATACCAGATGAATCGGTAAGAAAATTTTCGAATTTTCTTTAACGCTTTTTCTAATAAAAAAAAAGAAAAAAAATCGTGACATTTTCATTTTAGACGATTTTGATTCGAAAATTTTAATAAATTTCAGTCTGAATTATATTTTAACTTTTTATAATCTAACAGAATTTTTGAAACTGTTGAATATTAGAATTGTTTTTTTTTCTTCTATAATAAACTTCGATCATTAACGATAAAATACTACTCCCCCAGATAAAATTTATTTATTTATTTATTTATTTTATAGTTTAATTTTCCAAATAAATAATCCATCTTAATTTGTTACTCCCTATCTAATTTTCTGCTTTAGATACGATTTTATTATGGACAAATTAAATTTTATCTAACAACCGAGGAATCAATTTTATTTAACAACCTTAAATTTTATTGCTTTAAGTAGTTTAATAGCTATCAAACTAAAAAGTTTTATATTGTCTAGAATTTTTATTAAACAAAAAAAAAAAAAGAAAGAATGAATGATCGTTTATTAAATGCCTTTAATGTGAAGCTTAATATTTATTTAACGATCGAATAAACATTAAAAAGTAAAAAATAAAAAGTTCGAAATTTGAAAACTTTGTTGTAATTTTGATTTGTGTGCAAATTTTTATTATTAGCATTAATCCAATTCAATTAATTTGTATCCAAAGGAAGTGAAGTAGTGAATCTAGATTGCTTGTCCATACTTGAATACAAATGCAAGCATTAATTTAATGTGATTTAATTGATTTTACTGGACCATAAACGAAATTTATATTAATGTATTAGAAACCGTGTAACTTTTATTATTATTAAAGGGTATCCGAACACGATTCTAATATATTTGCTACCGATACTGCTACATAAACATGATATTGATATTGATACTGAATTTGCTGCTGATGCTACCATAATAAGCGTACTATTATAATAGTATTGTTAGATAAATATTATTAACTGAGCATGCTATTATTGTTACTGAATTTGTTGCTGTACAGCTTCATAAACATGGTATCGTTGCTACTGAATTTACTACCAGACTTGTTACCCGAACATGTTATTATTTATATTGAATTTGTTGCTGATACTGCTACCTAAACATGCTATTGTTGCTGTAGAATTTATTGTGATACTCTTACTTGAGTATGCTATTATTCTATAGAAATTATTGAAATATTGTTACCTGTGCATGATATTATTGCTACAGAATTTGTTGCTGCATCGTTGTATAAACATGCATTCTTCCTACTGAATTAATTGATTCCTACTAGAATTTTTACCTGAATATATTATGATTTCTACTGGATTTGTTGCTGATACTGCTAAATAAACATACTATTATTGCTGTAGAATTTATTGTGATACTGAGCATGCATGCTATTATTGCTACAGAACTTACAGAAATTATTGCAATATTGTTACTTGTGCAAGCTATTATTGCTACAGAATTTGTTGCTGTATCATTTTATAAGCATGTTTTATTCCTACTGAATTTAATACTAGAATTGCTATCTGAACATGTTATTATTTCTACCGGATTTGTTGCTGATAATGCTACCTAAACATGCTATTATTGATATAGAATTTATTGTGATACTGTGCATGCTATTATTCTATAGAAATTATTGAAATATCATTACTGTACATGCTATTATTGCTACAGAATTTGTTGCTGTACCGTTTTATAAGCATGTATTATTCCTACTGAATTTAATACTAGAATTGTTACCTGAACATGTTATTATTTCTACTGGATTTGTTGCTGATACTGCTACAAAAACATGTAATTATTGCTGCAGGATTTATTGAAATACTGCATTCTATTATTGCTACAGAATTTATTGAAATTGCTAATTTGCTTTCGAATTTGCTGTTGATACTCATATCTTCTCTTCGAGTTTTATATCGATACTCTCCTCTAAACTTGGTGTATTAGTAACAACATCAGTTCAGTAACTGGTGTTGTTACTAATATTGTTCCCTAAACTCTATTCTGATACTGAAGTATATGGATATTAAAAATTTTTCTGGTATCTCTTTTATCGTTATCAGCATAGACATGAGATCATAATTTAGATAATTTTTTTTTTAAGATGAAGATAAACCTTATCATGATAGCGATACAGGCATGATAACTTTATATGATTATGAATAACACAATTAAACGATTTTAAAGAGAAAAAAGTTGATAAATACTTTCTAAATGAATGAGATAAAATGTTTTTAAAGAGTGTCATCACATGTTGAAAATTTCATTCATTAGAAATTATAGTATACAACAATGAGATCGATATTTGATTGTGATTTGTTTTATTTGTTAGAATTGATCAATTAAAGGATTTTTTTAGTGAAATGGAATAAAAATATTCTATTAAAATATTTTTTTGTGAATTTATAAATTCATCTAACCTAGAACCATCTCTTAAATAACTTTTGATGAACTGAGGTATACATGTTTTCTACTGCTATAATAAAAGAAAATTGGATGTTTACAGATCAACTTTAACAATATTGACTTCAAACAAACAAGTTTTATTGAATTTTAAAATTTTGCACAAGCAAAACAGTTTCATACATTGTAAATATATAAAATCGTTAGAATTTTGTAAGCAAAGACACTAAACTTATATATATATAGAATATTATTATTATTAAACAAGTCAACAGTTGTTTTCTATTTGTTAGATTTAATATCTCTGTTACTGCTTATGAAATCTTAACGTAGTAATCTAGTGTATCGATGAAAGAGAATCTTAACTATAAGTGGTTTCCTATTGATACTTCGCTGGAACAATTCTAAATAAACTAGAAGTTGTCTAGAGAAAACTCAAAACGTTCTGGATACTATAAAGATAGATATAAGCAAAAAATGTCTATGTGAACTGATGTAAACAAACCTGAAATGTATATTAAAGTAGAGCAAAGTTATAATATAAAATAATGTAAAATTGTAAAAGAAGAATGTAGATTTAAGTATAAATAACTACAATTAAAATTTATTTACTGGATGTATGTTCCAAATCTACAGCAATCGAAGATGAAAGATTTTGTGACAAACTCTATTCTTCAGTTCATCTGACTACAAAGTAATTTCTTAAGCGATATCACATATCGCTCTGCAAAACTTTTTAATACATTTATTGAGCACATTTATATCACTGAAACCAAAAATATATTCAGCATTAGGATTGATACTATGATAAATTAATTTCTTCTGATCCTTTATGTTCATAATGGAACTGTACATCAAGTTCTGGACTTGGAATGAAAGTTTTTTGATTCGTTTTCTTTTTAGATATCAATAAGGGGAAATTCGTTTGTTTGTTAACAATCGCTAGTTTGGCACGTTTAGAAATATGTTCGAATTTAATTTTTCAGTATAATAAATGTTGTACTCAAATCCTGTGTGTGAAAACAGATGGAACTGATCTTTTTGCATGCTCACTTTCAGACAACAAAATCCACAAGTTCGAAATTCGTTTTCAGATGATAAGCTCCGTAATTTTGCAAAACTTACTTTCAGGTAACAAGTTTCATAATTTGTAAAGCTCAGGCTCAGGCAGCAGTTCGTTTCAGGTAACAAGTTTCATAATTTGCAAAGCTCAGATTCAAACAGCAGTTCCATAACATTCAAATTAATTGGGCAAATCTTTAATATCATTTTAGCGTGTGATTTTTATTAAATTAATTTATTTTATAGCAGAAATAGTAAAAAATGCATTCGTTGCTTCGATTTTTTTTATGAAGTTTTTTCTAAAGTTTCTCTTCAAATAATTTTTCTGAAACTTCAGAATTATGCTAAATAACATCGCCAGCTGAGACGATTCGACATTATTGGTTTTTAAAATTCTTTAAAAGTTGCTCTTGCAAAAAGCACAATAAAAATGAATATTTTTTTTTTACACAATGGATTTTTATTAATTTTTTCAATTTGATGTGCAACCACAAGAATAAGAAGATAAAAAAAAATTAATATAAAGTTATTCACTTTACCTGTAGGCTAATAAGTTTTAGATTTTTAAGTGAAAATTTCAAAAAAAAAAAAAATCGATTATAATGGAAAAATTGCTTGCAGGAAAAACAGTTTTTTTTTATTGTTCATTTGATTTATTGTTATTGAAATTATATAATAGCGTTATTAACGAAAATAATAAACCGTAAATGGACTGTCGAAATTCGTCGCGACATAAATGAAAAATCAGATTGACTAAGAGCGATTGATCACGAAAATAATAAAAAGTTCTGACAGAAACTGATGATAATCGTAACGACACGAACAAAAATCGATCGCAGTAATTAATCAAACGGCGTGATTAATATAAAATCTTAGAGACAATAAGTCAAAAAATATAAAAAAATAATAACAATAAATTTATTTGTGACATAAAATCGATTATTTTTTCCGATATCTTTAATTTGATGACATCTGTGACTAGCGACGGACCTGCAGCTATCGAGGCCCGGGGCGGTAGTCTTCCTGGGGCCCCAAATTGGAATGAACACTACACAAAATGTTATGCCCTTTTTATATCCCTACATATAGGTACATAAACTTAAAACTTACAGTTCTTCGGAGGCCCCCTGATCAGAGGCCAGGGCGTTAGCCCCCATCGCCCCTTTGGTACGTCACTGTTTGTGACTCTACAAAAGTTTTTATCTCATAAAATTGAACAAAAAAAAATACATTTTTCCAGTTCGAAACTGTTTTTTTTTATTATTTAATTAGCAAAGTAATATTTTGTGTTTCAGCATAATTAACTTTAGAACAAATACTACTGAAGCTGAAGAATTGGTTAAATATTTGAATTTAATTATTTTACTTAATTTTGTTTTTATATCCTTAGATTTATACATTTTCATCGATTTAGTTTCTTTCCCTTGTTCGTTTTTCTAATCTAATTTTGGTCATAAACGTTTTCTTCTTGATAAGTTATCCTAACAATAATTATTTGTTTTTATGACTTCGGAAGCAAATTACCCCTGCTGAAAGGTGAATTAGTCGTACTTACATTATTAAGGAAAGGCATTTGAGAAAATGCTTGATGAATATGTCGCCCATTTTTCTTTTTTTTTTTCTTCTCTTCCTAAAAGCTTCGATTAGAACTACTACTGCTACAAACCACTATTGCGCTCGTTAATAAGTTTGCAATGAACTACTTTCTTGACGAAATTTATTGTTTTAGTTTAATTTGAAGATATTTTCATCAGTTTAACTTCGAAATAAACTAATTCGTACACGAGTATGTTAAGTTTAAACAATGATACCAACTGCATCAGTTTCTACTTTTTAATATAGAATAAAATGACAAGAAAAAAAAATTTGGTGGCCACACACTTTTCGAAATATCTTTTCTTCTATCTAATTTATGGTTTTATTCACTTCAGCGATAGATAAATAATATTGATCGCGAGAAAATAACTTTAACGTAAGGTAACACTAGTCGGAATTTTTTTCTTTTGTAGAAGTTGTTCGAGAAGAGTGCTGCTGAAAACAAGTTTGATTAGGTTCTCTAACGAGGAAGTAGGAAAGAAATTACTCAGTAACGAGAAGTGACAGCAAGAAAGTGTTTAATAAAAGGATAAAATGATGCTACTGATCGCAGTCATAAAAAAAACTGCGATTTGTGTCGCGGCTTATAAAACAAAGATATTTTCATAAAAGTATATAGTTACATTTAACCACGAGTTATATTGAGTTAAGTGCTATATGTTCTTTTAGTGTTTCCTTATCGTCAATATGTGAAAAGTTAGAAATTTCGAGATTTTTGAGCATCACTGATGAAAACGGTGAAGAAATTAGAACAACAAAATCAGCAGAAAATTCGTTTGCATCTTTTGAGATTTATTATTCTCTGTAAAGTATCTCATGTCTAACTGAAATTGTCATTTGTTGTAATGACATTTTATAACATTCTTCTATCTGATGTGGTGACATGTATCTGATACGGTAGATTGCCCGTTCAAAATAACCACAACGATTTGGAAAGTAATAATGCATAAATATCATTATATGCAAATTAGCTATTGTCAACTGGCAATCAGCATTATTATTCTCTATTAGTTGTAGTCTCTAGTTGAAATTTATTATAGTGTATTCTGAAGTCAAATTGCATTGAAACACTACCAACGTTGCAGTAGATTCTTCAACTTCATCATGGCAACTGTAATTACAGTTGTATTGAAATCATGAAAATCAGTCCAACATGTCCCGTTAAGTATAACCTCTTAATAAAATGGAAAAAAATGCAGATGTCTTTAAAAGACAATTTATAAAAGGTAAATTGATTGGTATTAGTTACAAGTATTCTCCGTTTATTAAAGTTTAACAATTGATTAGATTAAAATACGCACGATTTTCTATAAAAGCATCAGCAGAGCATTGTCAGTTATCAATGTCCTCAATTGTAAAAGTTTTTTAAATTTAGAACTTTTATAAGTGACAAAATCATTTAATGAAGCATTACTGATAGGATTCTACTTTGACTGTCTCGCGCTTTCGCGGCGCTGCGCACACAAATTAAATGCTGTGGCATCGCTAGGGAGTGCGATGAGTGCGGCCCGCACAGGATGACAACATCGTGGGGGTGGCATCTAATGTTTTCAAACGTATGCTGAAAAATTGCATTTTTTTCCAATTTACGTTTGAAAACATAACCCTTTTTAAGGCCTCGCGCCCACATGCAATGACCAGTCTGTCAACTACTTAATTGCAGGAGCGAGAATAAGGATTCCTATTGTTTAATCCGCCAACAAAGAGTTGCTAGTGAGGGCAGTCTCATAGGAGTCATTATTTCTCACTCCTGCAATTAAATAGTTGACCTACTGATAATTGCATGTGGGCGCAAGACCTAACACGCTTACGATCAAGCACTAAGGTACCTAGTATATGTATGTATGGCTTTTAATATTTAGATTTTAACAAAAAATGTATCTCTTAAATCCGTGCTTTCTAACGGCCAAACATTTTATATAATTTGAGGGAGAAGGGGTGATACCATGAATTACCGTACTGCATGACTCCAATGTAGGAACGCCACTTAGCTAAATGCAAAAATCCACGATTAAATTATAATATCATAGGATCATATTATCATATAATATGCATTTACACGCTAATATGATGAAGTAGATGCTAATATCATTCACATGCATATTAGCATCTACTTTATCGAGCACAAAAAAATCATCAGTCATTAAGGCGCTCAAAAAGTGACTTATTATTCATAAACACGTGGCACTAGATCAGACGCGAAAACGCGAGGCAGTCAAAGTAAAATCCTACTCCATTACTAATGCAATCTTTAGTTTTATCTCAAATAATCATGTTATAATCAATATTTATTATTATTGTGAAAAATAGTTTACTTGGTTTCGTAAAATAATTATGATTGAAGACATAGATATTAAAATTCCATAAATGCTTATTTGTAAGTACAAATTTATTAAAATACAGCATATATTGTTCCTTCAAACATGTAAAATGGCAGACAATCAAATTTCTGAAATTCCTCTAATAACTTTTGAACTATTGTATTTGATAAATTCTTATGAAATCAGTAGAGATTAGATGATTTTAATAACAAACATTTTAATCACAATTTTTATTCGTTCGTTAATAGCTTTGAGAAAGTAAACAATTATATTTTTACAGAGCTGCTGTTTACTATATTATACTGTATAAATACAATGTTTTCATTGAGATCTTTATTAAATGGATTGAATGCCAGAAATACTGGTATGGACTGGATCATCATCATCAGCAGCAGCATTTCTGTTTCATCCACTTCTGTATATGTATATACACGCAAGGCCGGATCTGTAGGTGAGGGCAGCGAGGCAACCGCCTCAGGCGCCAAAAATGAATTGTAAAAATATGAAATGTGTAATGAAGAACAAAAAAGTATTAATGTAACAAAATTCGTACAAACTGACAAAATTACGTTGTTGTAGCACTGAGAATTTTGCTAACACTACCTGTAACTGTAGCTGCAGTTGAACGGAGTTTTTCTAAACTGAAAATTTAAAAAAAAATTATTTACGAACAACAATAACCCATGACCGACTGAAGACGATATCTAAAACAATAAATTATAAAGATGCGATTAAGCAATTTGCTGCAATAAAAGTTGGAAGAGTAATTTAGAACAAATTATATTCAATTTTTCTGTTTTTTAAGTATTCTAATGTATTTAAAACTGTTTTTCTTGTTTTTTAAATACAATTAAACTTGTTTTTATATTTAATACAATTTTTTTTTAAATGTCTATTATTCTATTAAATAGACAATTATTCATTATTTAGAGTTTTTCAAAAAAATTTTAAAAGGTGCCATTTTTAAAACTTGCCTCAGGCACCACAATTAATCGCCCCAGCTCTGTATATACAGGTCCTTCTATTGTTTCCAGATTGTTTGCATCCACTGGGAACCAATTACTTTTCTTATATCATCTCCATCGTTTGTATTGCCTGCGAGGATATCTTTTCCCTTGGTTGCTACTCTGTAATTCTCTTTATCTATCGGTTATCGATGTATCTTGCTATGTGGTCTACCCAATGCTGTTTATTGCTTCTAACTGTTTAAACAGTATGTCTTCTATTTTAGTTTGTTTTATTATCCACGTGGTGGTCTTGCGGTCCCTTTTAGTGAATCTTAACATGTATCTTTCCATGCTTCTTTGGGTTGTTACTAGTTTCTATTCCATTTTTTTGTAAGGGTCCATGTTTCACAGCCATACGTCATTACTAGAAGTATGCACACATTGGAGAGTTTCGTTTTGAGGCATATCGATATCCTGTTGTCATGGGCTGGATACTTTTGCTAATTATTTATAAATGAGATAATGTATTTCACAGTACTTTTTTAAATGAAATTGTATGAAATATCTTCTTCAGTATCATAAAATACTATAAAAATCTTAGTTTTTATAGCGGAAATAATTAATACCATGTTTAAATTTCAATACAATATGATATAATGAATATTTACGAAACAAACCCATTTTCAAATCTTGGATTTCTCGAAGAATTTCGCATCACAATGCGGAAAATTCATTTTTGCACAAAACGATTCAACAAACTGATATAGTTTAATTCTAAAAATATTGAAAAGCTGACATTTCTTTAACCTTTAAACTTTGATTTCCTCGAAAAAATTTGCAGCAAAATGCAAAATTTTTCAGCAGTCACCAAAAACAGTGACATAAAATTTTCACGTAAGGTTGTAAATCGCAAAAATGTAAATTTTTATGCAAAAATGAATAGGGATCATTCCATGTCAAGTAATCTAATTTCGAAGAACTTTAATAATCAAAACTGGAAAAACATTATTCTTATACTTCAAAAATCTGCTCCTTCCAATGTAGCAGAAAAATTCAAATTGTCAAACATTGAGATATTTTCTCTCAAACGTTAATCAAATTTAATTAATGATTTTGACCTTTGATGAGAAAATTTTAGCACAAAATAAACTGAATAAGCTTCCAAAGATTCAGAATGCTAGATGTTATGATTATGAAATAATCGTATTTGAAATATGAAAATTATTTTTAATTAAATTCCTATTACACAGCTGAACTTTCATAAGAAAGCCCTAGTTCTTAACCATATCAATTCTTGCACAAATCTTGCACAGATTTCTTTGAAAGCTCTATATATATTCACACAAGTTTCAGCGAAATTGACGAGAGTCCAGCAAGGATCCTAGATCACTTGACATGGAGTGAACCATAGATTAATTTTTTGAAAATAATAAGCAATACCTCTTTATATAATTGTTGAATACTACTAATTATTTTTAGAACATATTCTATAGTATCTGCAATGTGTATCAATTAAAGTTTTATTACATCAATTGAAAACACTCATTAAAATTATTGATAAAACAATATATTTGCTACATAATATTTCATTGCCGTCATTTAATAAATTATGAATATTAGTGTAAACATAGAAACAGATGGTGATTGTATTATTGCCTAGTAACCATTTTCCTAATGAATTGTCTCACAAATGAAAAATTTAGTGGGAAAAATATATTTAATAAGATTTTTTTTCCTACGCAGTTTTATGCTGCTTTCCACTGTGCAGGCATTAAGTGGCAGGGCATTGGAATTTCCACCATGGGCTACCCACATCTTCAGTATGTTCAGCTGTCAATTGGAGGAGGGGAATCAATGGGACCCTCTTAAAATATCTAGAGGTGTGGGACCAGGAACTGAACCCAGATCTTCCACGATGGAAGCACAGCACTCTTTCTTTGCGACTATCCAGCCGATGACATGTTTAATATTATGATAAATGATCAATTTTAAGAACATATTGCTGATTTTCTGACTTTTCAGAAAGATTAATTAAATTATCACGATTGCTGATGGTGATTGTGTTATTGCCTAGTAACCATTTTCCTAACGAATTGTCTCACAAATGAAAAATTTAGTGGGAAAAATATGTTTAATAGGATTTTTTCCCCTATGCAGTTTTATGCTGCTTTCCACTATACAGGCATTATGCGGCAGGGCATTCCAATTACTACCACGGACTGCCCACATCTTTAGTGGGATCAGCCGTCAATTAGAGGAGGGGATTCAAGGACTCCTCTGAAAATATCTGGAGGTCCGAAATCCAGGAATTGAACCCAGATCCTTCAGGATAGAAACACAGCACTCTTCCTTCGCTTTAATATTATGATAAGTGATCAATTTTAAGAACGTATTGCTGATTTTCTGAGTTTTCAGAAAGATTAATTAAATTATCACGATTGCTAACAAACTTTGATATATAAATTTCTTCAGTAGTAAACAATCACCATGAAATTTTACCATATGTTAACTCTATATATTGCTCTGTCAATTGGCATTTATATTTATTGCTATCTCTGTTGGCATTTTGCTTTCAACTTTCATTATGTGATATACTATTTCACGTATTGAAGATAAAGAAATGAAATCAAAAATTATATATTCGCCGTTAAACACTTTACCATATATATATATATATATATGTATAAAATTAATACTTTTACTCATTGCATGTTTGCATAAAACTTGATAGTCTTTCATTAGTTATGAATAGACGTATTTATTTTCTACAAATTTATGAAAATTTCTTATATAAGAGAATGAAACTAATTTGATAAATTTAATATATAGAATTTTTTTTATAAATAAATGAAGGTTATTATGTAAGTTGTTTTTCTCAGGAAAAAGCGAACAAAAATTGATTAAATTTTAAGCCTTCATATCCTCAACTAAGTACTATATAAAATAAAAATATATTATTATTTTCCAGATATCTTTCTATAAAGTACCTGATTATAAAAAAAAAAAAAATTCGTAAAATTTTTATGATACAAAATTCAAGTTTTAAATATTTATATCCATGATGTAAAGTTACATCAAAACAAAATCACTTTATATTATCTTAAACAATGGCGTACCTACAGCTATCGAGGGCCGGGGAGGAAGTCTTCCTGGGGCCTCCCTAATTGGAATGATCACTTACATATATATACTTATATTCCTACATATAGGTACATATACTTAAAACTTAAGGTTCTTCGGAGGCACGAGGCGATCCACCCCCCTCCGTCCCCCATGATACGTCACTGCTTCTAATGCATTAGACTTATAATGATAAATTTTTCAGTTAGAGAATGTATATAAATTATTTAAACATCAGCACAAATTAAATTTGTGATCGAACTTAAACTTTGTTTCGTAAGATTACTCAGTTAAATAATAAATAATTTGAAGTTGGAAAAAACTTTTTTTGAATTTTTTAACATTTTAATAAATTAGTATTTATTCCAATCTAAGTAAAATCGCAATTATTCTTTATTTATAAAAGATTTGTTGTTAAAAGTTCACAACAGCTGTTTAAATTTAATAACTATATCATCAATTAATTAATGTTTATTGTTTCATCGTAATGTTTTTCTGTATTTCTATACATATAGTTGAATTTTAAGTAAAAACAGAGAAAAACGTCGAAAAAAATCGATAGAAATCTTATTTCTTTTTTTCCAACTTTAATATTAAAATAGGCCTAAATTAAATACAAAATATTTTTTTAAATAATTATTATTATTATTATGCGCATTTAAATAATTTATATAAGAATATATACAGTAGAACCCCGTTTATGCGTTTCTCACTTCTACGTTTATCGCACTTGTACGTTGTTTTTTGTACACTTTCGATTTTCCATGTAAAATCATCCCACTTGTACATTCTCCATTTATACGTTTTCGCATTTGTACGCTATTATTTTTATTCCTCCAGAATCGTTTCGTCGCACTTATACATAAAATACAAAAAATCTTGGCCAAATTTTTTCGACAAAGGAACAATTTTTTATACTGTACACTACATTATCTTACGAAATAGAAAGTAGAATGAATACAAAAGTAAAACCAAAATCAAAACTTATCCCACCAGTCTTTCTACCGACGTTATGT
>WUQG02083266.1:0-60935 GCA_011317285.2 Androctonus mauritanicus | reverse complement strand
TGTTTTATAATTGTTATTACTATTGTTATATAATGGAATCCAGAATCTCAAATGATGACACTAAAGTTTTCTATATATACATATTTTTGATACAAATAATAAATCTAGAAATATGATATATAATCATTATTATAAAAAGCTATATTAAATATATAATAATTTTAATTAAAATTATTTTAATTTCCAAGATTAAAATTCCTAAGTTCCAATTTATTCAGAGGATGTTTATATAACAGATTTTTCACCTTATTTTCCTGAATTAGATTTCATTTGTCCATAAATTGAATAATAAATTAAACCATTTAATAAGATTTAAATAAAAAATTATATAAAATGAAAAATTAAATTAAAGCATCAAATGGAAGTATTTTATGAGATGACAGTTATTACAACTAATGCTGAGTGGTGCTATTTTGCCAAATATTTCATCTATTTAACAACAAATGGATATCAAGATAAGATTCAATAGAATAAATTATAAAAATTAAAACAGTTTATAAAAAGTATGCTATAATAGATGAGAATATATGATAATAGCTAAGCACTTTGCAAAATGGATAAACTATTAGTTGGCAGTGTTATCACTATTGACACGCATAAATAAACCATCCACAGCACTACTTGGCAGTCAGAGTACAAACAATATTCATTTATTGACTAAATGCAAACGTTTTCGATGGATGCTTACCACCCTCTTCAGACTACAAAGTTTTAAAACTGTTCTAACAGTGTAGAACAAATGATAATAGGCGAACAACATATACACAGGGAAGAACCTCTGCTTACGCGAGGACTTGAAAATCTTGTTTCTTTTATTATAATTTATTTTTACTTTTATTATATTTTTGTTATTTATTTTATTTTGTTATTCTTTTTCCACTAATATATGTTAATTTACTTGTGTTTGATTTGTATGTAATTTGTCAAAATATTTTGTGAAACGTTTTTAAAAAAATTTTCAAATTAGGAAGGTTATTCCCATAGTAACATCAACTGTTCGTCTATTATTCTATGATGGTTTGTTCTACCTGTTAGAACAGTTTTAAAACTTTGTAGTCTGAAGAAGGTGGTAAGAATCCACCGAAAACATTTGCATTTAGTCAATAAATGAATGAATGTTGTTTGTACTCTGACTGCCAAGTAGTGCTGTGAATGGTTTATTTATACTAGGATAGAGTTAGGCAGTAAATATCCGAGAACTATGAATTGACATGTAAACAATAAAACATGCTTATTCTATTAGTGCATATATGTATATATGAATAAATTTTAGAAATAAGCAATAACATTTGAATTAATCTAAACTTAAAAGTATTAAAATATAACAGGCTATAATTTAATAATTATTAAAATAATAGACTGATAGATTCTTTTTAAAATCTCTAATGATGAGTTTTCTGTCATTATCATTACTAATATTCTAGTTTGTTCTCATTATCACTGTCAATATCCATAACCTTCATCATTAAATGTTTCAAAGAGAGCTTATAACAGCTTTCCTGTTTGAAGTATTATCTTACGAAAAGCAGTTAACATATCATTGCACAGAATAATTCCGATAAAATTCTTATTTGCAACTGTTATTTTCTTCATAATCAGCAAAAATTTATTAAAGATTGTATATATAATCTCTATGTATGTGAATCCTATTTACTTTTTCTTGAAGATATTTATTACTTTTAGATATTACTGATGATAAGCACACTTTCATAATTAGTAAGAAATTGATTCACTAGGATTATTAGCAACTATACATTTTTAAATATACTGTATACATATCTTACTGACTACAATAAGCCAATATAATAATGAATATAACCAATCAAGAGATTACTATATTTGGGAACATCAATTTATATTATAAAGTTTTTAAGTAACTTTGAAATTCAAAATACTTTTTCTTGAAATTCAAGTGATTAAAAGATGTACTCTCTGCTGTTTTTCAATTTTTGTGAATTTAAAACAAAAATATGTCTCTACCAAAAAAGTTAATCATGTTTGCAAAAAAAAAATTGAGAAGATTAATTCAAGATTTGACAATATATTATTTATAATTTTATAAGAAATGAATGAAAATTTTAAGAACTCAATCCAATTCAACATAAATTTCACTTACTATTTTACAGAGATAATTCTTAACTTATAACCATTCATACTTATGATGGTAAATGTTATCAATAAATTCTGTGTTTGGTCAATGCAATTGACAAAAGTTTCAACTCTCCAACTATGGTCTGATATATATATATAAAGCATCCTTTTTGTGTTTGTTAAGTTTATTATGATAAAGTAATGTAATAATAAATATTGGTAGTGGACAATTGATAAATTTTGAACGTTTCCAACTTAAGACCATTCCAACTTATGATCACAGAGTTTGAGCTAAACCTATTTTAAATCAAGAACAACTTGTATTTTGTTTTGTTATTCTATATTTTGTTGTTTTTATTTTTGTACAAACCAAACTTATGATCACCTTGCAATTAAAATTCTTTTGAAATTTTAAACAGCATAATCATCTTGTAATAATTTATTTATAAATCAATCCTTTATCAAAATTTTACTTATTCAAATACAAGAAATATATTAATGTTTATTTATGTAATAATTTCTATAACTTAAGTTTCATTTTGTGATTTGATTATTAGTTTTAACTGGTGTTTCTATAATTTTGTTAAGAAAGCATAATACAATATATTACCTCTTCTAAAACATCAGCAATTTTAAAAAGCATCTCTTCATTCAATCTCCTAAATGTAGGAACACTATAGAAAAATGAAAAAATAAATATTTTCTTTTACCAATAAATATAATTATATATTTATATAAATGTTAAGAATAATTTACCTTTTTAAAAATTCAGTATATTCAGCTTGTCGAACTAACCCTGTTCGCATCATTATAGTTTGAAAGCACTGTCTTTCAATTGCCCATAATTTACAATTCATGATAGCTTAAAAGAATTTTAATAATTTAATTTTAATCATTTAATCAGTACCTAAAATATTTCATTCTATGATTTATTAATTTTTTTAAAATATTAAATAAAACTACATAATTAAATTATTTTTCTTTTTTGTTTCTTTTCGAATAACTCACCTTTAACTGTAGCAGTTCTTGTACAATTATACAAAATTGCCAATTCTCCAAAAACCTTTCCAGGTCCCAAGGTACATAAAAATTTTCCTTCTTTGGTAACTTCAATTTTTCCATCTCATAAAAAGATTGCAAATCATTAAAACAATGTAAATTATAATACTATCAATAGCAATCTTATATTTAAAACACCTCTAAGCTGATGTAATAATTAGCTTAGAAATATCTGAGCTAATGATTACAAAGCTAATAATATCTGTAGCAAAGCTAAGTAAATTATCAAGTTAATAACATCTATAAAGTTTTCACCACTTAATAAAATTTGTTTTACTTTTTAGTTAAAAATATTTTTTCATTTTAAAATTATTTTTGTAATATTGTATATAAGAAATTTAATAGCATTTAGTTAAATATTTTTCTACCATTAAAATATAACAATTAAAAGACATACCTTCCATAACATATACCATGGATCCCACATCGCCTTCTTTAATGATAATGCTATCTTTTGCATATTCAACTGGGCACATACAATCTGTAATTTCTCTAATTTGTACAGTTTCTAAATTTTTCATGAAATCATTATCTAAAATAGCTTGTTGTATAAGTTCTCTAGATCTGGAAAATTTTTTAAATTGTCAAAAATAACATTAAATGAATTAAAAGAATAAATTTATATTAACTCATTGTTTTAGATATTTCATTATGTTTATATGAATAACGTTAATAATAATATTTGAAAAATAGTCTGGGAACTTTGAATTATATGAGAGAGAAAAATAAAAAAAAAGACAACAAATACTGAAAGAAAATTATTCTACAGATTTGTCTTTTACAAGAATGGAAGTTACATATCATACCTAATATATTCCAAACAACCTATAAGAAACAAATTAACTAACTCCATTAACTAAGCATTCATAAGCCATTAATTTATAATTGAAATAATCAAAATTGACTTATATAATATTGTTACAAAATTTGAAAATTTCTTGCATTTAAAAAGCTTATAATCTTTATTTTTTATTATGTTAAAAATATAAACATTTAATAGAAATAAATGTTAAAAATCATTATAAAAGTTTAATGTGCTTATTTATAATATGAATAAATTAAATATATAATAAAAAATTTTTATTTATATTACAGAATATTCTAATAGAAAAGTTTATATTGAACAGGAATGTTTTCTTTTTATCAAACCTTTATGCTGAAAAATTAAAATATTTTTAATAGAAGTAGAAAAATTTATATTGAAAGAAAAAATTAAATGAGAACAGAAAACATCTGATTATCTATTAATGAACATCTGCATTTTTTCACTTATTAAAAAACTTTGATTTTTAATGGAATATATCTTTCAGCTATATCAAAGTTAAAACTACTATCAGAATATGTTATCATCAAATAAAAACATTTGTTTTTTATAAAGCTTAATATTAAACTGCTATATATGAAAATTTGATGTTTTATTGATATTTTCTGAAATAGAATTTAACATTAATAATAAAATTATGTCATTTATTATTTCTGATTTATATTGAAATGTAGTGTGAAATTTGAATACAATGAATAAATTTTAGTTTAACGAGTACTAGCAGTAAAATTAATCAATCAATAGGAAATATTTTATGAAAATTAATATTTAATTTTAATTAGATTCAAATTTAAAAATGATTAGATTCTGAATGAACAAAAAATAGCATTATTATTTACTTTTATATAATTATATAGTATAAATAAATGTATATATTTATTTTTATATTGTCTAAATTGTATTACTCATATTGTGTAGGATTGATAATGCTATACATGCTCTCTATCTTGTAATAAATATATGAATCTGATGAATGAATGCTTAATTCATTGATACAACATAATTATTATTATAAACAATTAGTGTTGAAATGATCAATTATATATTCTGGGAATTGTAAATTATATGAACAGACATCATGATAATGCTAATAGTATATTAATTATATATTATAAAATTCACTAAAAGGAATTTTAGATACATTAATAACACATTCTTAAAAGAAAAAACATAACACAATATTATATATTATATAATAGATTTATAACTAAGAAGTAATGACTTTTAAAAAAGTTTGTGCGTACTTTCATCTTTAAGAAAAATACGTACAAATGTAAATACTATTCTGTAATGTTTTCCAGTTCAAATATATACATTTTATATACAGCAGATTTTATACATCATAAAAAATATAACTGTCCATATCACATGGAATTGGAAAGAGTAAAATGTTCATCTCTTCCACTGGTAGAAGAATTTGGTTGCATCATCAAACATTCTAATAAGTTCATCATTCTACATTGTACAGTCAAGCTTTGTTTTTGCAATGAAATCTGTTCTTTCATTAGTTGCAATGCCTGATTTTCAGCCTGTTCAGCAATACGATTGCAACGTTTCTGTTCAATCAACATTTCCCTGAGATACTTTGTACATGCTTTTTCTGAATTCCTCTTATGCTTTTTCACTGGAGGAATTTGAATATTATCCTGCAATGAATATTGATTAATATTTTCTACAGGACGATTACTGTCTTCCAAGAACTGTCTGTATGCTTGTTGAGACGAAGTTTCACATGAGAGAGATGGAGATGAAGTGGAAGTATTTTTTTCAATGCATAATTGGCGATTATGTGATATTTCCGATATTGTTATGATGGGTTGTATAGTATCATTTAGCACTCTACCTGCATTTGAATAGGGTTGTTTTTCCTGAATGGAAACTTCCATTTGATTCATACTTGGAGGTCGAACAACACGTTTTTGATTTGTATAGTTGGTCGACTGTACAGAAGAATAAGAACTGATTTGAGAAACATGTGGCTGCATCATATTATTTGATCGTTTTGTCTGATTATCTGAATGTATTCCTTGTTTGTTGCCATTGAGAGTTTGTTTTGACTGCTGATAAAGAGGTGGTGGTTCAGAAATTGGTATTACTGATATGCTATTGCTCATTGAAGATTTAACTGGTAATATATGCATAGATGAGTTATTGTTTATTAACCTTGCTGTTTCAGTTTCAAATGAATTATCATTATCTCCAGAGACTGCAAAATTATCTTGGGAAGAACTAGTTATTTGTAAATCATCACAGCTAAGAGATCTTTTTACTGTAATAGGACTCTGCGTCTTATCTGAATCATTAGAGGGTGTGGAATAATGAGATAATGGTATACTTTCATTTGGTCTGAAATTATCAGGAACAGGAATATGACCAATGACATCATTAACATGATAATAATATTTCCAATTTGACGTGCAGCCTTCCCTTAAGGTTTTTGCCTTTTCTCTTCTGAAAAATAAAATATAATTGTGCTTTAATTTCATAAATTTAGAGAAAGTTATATAAAGCATAATATTTCTTAAAATTATATCTATTTAATTAAAATTTATAATTATAAAATGAATAATTACATTAATAACAAGAATGAAGCAAAAAAAAAGGAAAAAATTTCAATATTATCTTCTATGTGTTTCAAATATGAACTGATTATTATAATTTGTTTAATAAATTTAATTATTACAGCATATACATATATACAGTTGTTTCCCAGTTTGTATATATCTAACTTCTGTAAATTCAATTTGATATAAAATGTTGCCATAATTTTTTCATTTTTGAGAACAGAACATATACATATTCTGTATTTGCAAATTACAAATGAGAATATACTGATTTATAGCATTTAAATAGTCATTTAGTTTATTTATAATGTATATGTTGATTTTTAAGCATCATACTATAGTATGTTATTATTCCCTATAGCATTCTCTCTTGTTTTAATCAGACAATAATATAGTATCATAATACAGATATTCATTGAGTTACAAGCACTCATACTTTTATAACAATGATGTAATGCATTAATTCTGTGATTGATCAATACAATTCAATAGGTTAAAGTCCCTGATCAATGGTTGATATATTTATGGTATGGTGTAGTTTTGTGTTAGTTATGTTTATTAAGATAATACATAATGTACTAATAAACATTAGTAATGAAAAATCCATAAATCCTGGGCATTTACAACTTAAAATCACTCCAATTTATGACAGAGTGATTCAAAATTTGAACCCTATCTTAAATCTAGGAATACTTATATTTTGTGAAAGAGCAATCGCAAAATATTTACCTAACCCTGGGAATTTTTGTTAAAAAAATTTTTTTTTTAATTTATGCTAAATTTGAATTATATAAAATTCTCAGTCCCAATTATATGCATAAATTGGAGAATACCTACATTTAAAATATTGTTTTCATAGATAAAATGATTAATATGATTTAATATTATAAGAATTACTTATATTGGATAACAGAAATATTTTTTCATAATTTTATACTTTGCTTTATGTGCTCTTCAGAGTAACATCATATAAAACTGAACAATACAGAATACTTTTTGCCTTTATAAAAAATACAGAATACTTTTTGCCTTTATAAAAATTTCAGAAAAGATAAGAAAGATTTACTTATTCAAAAAATTTTTAAGATTTATTTTTAAAACCTTGAATTTAAAAATTATATAATTATAGAAATATGTATGTTGAATTTTTATTTATTACAGATATTAATATATTACTCTATGAATTTAATAATAAATTTAAAAAGTTCTATTTAAGCACATTTTCTCAAATTTTTACATATGAAATTTACTCTTCATAAATATTTGTTTTTAATTTCCAACAATTTCTCATAAAAATTTATATTCATTCATAATTAATATTTTATAAAAAATATAAAAAATCAATTTAAATATTTTTTTTTAATGATCAGTTAAGATTAGGACAGATTTTAACTTGATTTAGATTTAAACTTGCAAATCAATGCTGAATATATCAATATTAATAAAGGAAGTTATTCATTCTTTCAAAATTGCCTATAATGGAAATCTGACTTAATATATGTTTAATTAAGCTTAATATTTTGTGTTTAAACATTTTTTGCTTAATATATGAATAAATTTATAATAAAAATAAAAGAAAATTAATTCTTATCAATATATTGTTAAAAATCTGTACAGTATAGTGTATATATATTCACTAATTTTCAAATTTTCATTTTTAAATCAATTAAGTATATTTAAAGCACTTAGATATATTTTATTTGGCTTTCAGTAGAAATTATAAATTTAATTATGGAATCTAATTTTATTTAATTTTTAAATTTAATTATATAAATTTTTCTTAAAAGTTTAATTTTGATTAATTTTGAGATTCTTAATGGTTATGCAAAATCAAATTGATTAAGAAAGCTGTCAAATTTCAATCTTGTTAACATAATTAATAAATGGTTCTTCTCTAATCAATGATGCGTAAATGTTTAATATATGAAAATTTATAATTACTATATTTTTTACATTTTGCAAATATATGAATAAAAAAATCTATTTTTAATTAAAATAATGAACTATCTATAAATTTTAGATATCTTACTAAAGTGACAAACTTGAGAAAATATAAAAACTGTTACTAATTTACAGAAAGAAAAATAACTTAAGAACATAAAACATTAATTAAAGCTCAAGTAATTATAAATAAATTAATTTTCTAATAATCAGAAACAAGTACGGAAAATTGTTTTCTACAAAATTGAAGATATTTTAAAAATTCAAACAACATATATTTGAAAGCTGTTAAATAATTTATAAATTAAGAAAATATTGAAAATTTATTTTAAAATTATAATTAGAATATTAATTATAATTTTAAAATAAATCTTAATTAATATAGTTAGAATACTAAATTATTAATAAAATAATTAGAATATTTATCACTTTATAAAATGATATTACGCTATTAAAAATATTTAGGTCTATTAATCTAGACATAATCTCTTATAATAATTTAAAAGCTTTTTTTATATAAAAATGTGCTGTTTTTGGCTATTTTATTATATATCTTTAATATTAAGATATTTTAAAATACAATAATTGGAAAGAAAAAATATTTTTTATTAGAAATGAACAGGCAAACATTAAAACAGAAATTACCAGCAAAGCAAAGTAAATCAAATTTCTGATTAATCAAAGAATTAAATGTAATATTTTTCAATTTTCCAAACAATCCTTTTTTAAATAATTTTCAAGGATATATTAGCTTATTATAAGAATTATTTTCTGGAATGCTTTCAGGAAAAAACATTTCTAAAGTATAATAATAAAAAAAAAAATTAAAAGAAACACACTTAACTAATTTTTATCTTAAATTTTCTGTAATAAATTATTGCTTAAAATGCTTAATTTTTTAATATTTTAAATTATATTTTTTATTTTTTATTAATAATTTTAGGTATGGTTTAAATAACAATAAACTTTAAAAAATATCTTTTTTTATTTAATAAAGGAAATGAAAAAATTAGAAAAATTTTAATTAATTAATTTTTTGATATTCATTTAAAATAAATCTTAAATTTTTTTCTATACTAAGACTGTTCTTTAATAATTTATATTGATTTATTTTGTTTTTGTATAAATATAAACAGATTTCAATTATAAAATTACACTTAAAACCATATGTAAAATTTAAGTTAATATATGGACTAAAATATAACTTAAAATTTTTTATTTGTGATATTTAAGATATAAAAATTAAAAGCAAAATTTAATAAATATAATGTTTGCATATTTAAAATTTTTTATAAGATCTATAAAAATCACATAATACGTGTTTAATCTAAAGAAAATAATAATAATAATAAATATCATCTCTACAAAACTAGGATTAATAGATATGACATCTATATCCAATCATCAATATTTTATCAAATTATTTCTGCTTGGCATATTTATATTTTTAGTGACTGCATTAAAAAATATTAATATTTCAGTAGTTTTTAATATAAATTTCTATTAATCATCAGTTTAATTTTTTATTCTTTTTAATATCTTTTTAATTTGATCTCTATCTTTGCATATAATTATTATTATTTAACAAAAATGTTTTGTTTTTCTTTAAGTTAATTTAAAAATAAAACAAAATTGAAATATTAGAGAAATAAATACAGTATTCCTAATCATAAAAATAATTTTGTTCTAAAAAAGATACTAACGCTGTATATTATTTAGTAAATAGAATTATAAAAAAAATGGGTTCATCGACAGAAATTGAAATTATTTTATATTAATTTCTTGAAAACTATACATAATTTTCTCTAGTTGTTTTTAGAATGATTTCTATGAAATTTTATTCTTTAAAATTATACATATCATTCATGAAAACAATTCACTTGAATAAACTGAACAAATTAAGATATATGACTTAAAAGCTAACGCCATTTGAAAATAAGTAATTAAAAGAAAAACTGGCATTATAATAATTGTTTAAGGGATGAAATAATTTAGAAGCTCTTACCTGTATTCGGCTGTCAAGTTCATGACTTTGGTTCTGATTTCGTTGACCGATCTGTCAATCCCATGTTCTATCAACTTCTTGCCGATACTGAGATAGACATGCCCATTTCTTTTAGAACTCCTTAAATCGTAAAGATGTTCTTTCCATAAACTTATTAAAGTAACGGTTTCGTGATGAGACCAATTAACCATCCGTTTGCGTTTGAAAAGAGAAGAATAATCTACTTTGTTGATGTAGTAGTTAGGCGGTGTCGTCTTTGCCGACTCCATCTTGTTTTTGACTGTTGCTTAGCGACCGTTGCTATGAGACTGATATTGTTAGTTGCTAAGCAACCGTTATTTTGCAGGAAATTAAAAGATTAATTTGATTTTTGTTAATTGCTCATGGATTGAATCTAATACTGTTTTCTTTGTATTTTTCATTGATCAATACAATGTTTTCTTTAGTGATTTTTCTGATCTTGATTATTTTCAAAAGGAAAACTAATTTAGCTGGAAATATACTAATAAACTATTTATGCAATTATAAATGAATATATAGGAATTTAAATACCAATTTTTATGTTATTATTAAAAAAAATCAAATCTAAAAAATAATTCTGTGTACAGTTATAAATAAAAAGATTTACAAACTAGTTTGCATTATGAATACAGTAAATTATAAGAATTCTTTTTCGGTTGCCTAATTTAATTAAAAAAAAAAAAAATTAATTAATGCCATTCATTTTGTTTTATGAAATAATAATTATATAGAAAATTTTTTTAAGTTAAAAACTGCAATAGTACGAATTATAAAGTTAAACATATAGGCTTATCAATGATTAACTATCAATACAATGCAATAAGATCCATTTTTTCTTTTTTTTTATAAATTGTGATAAAAATAAACTATGCGGTAGTTTTATGTATCTAGATATTTTATGTAATTTGAGCTGTTCAACCAGATTGGGCCTAATTCTAAGTTCACGAAAACGGTTTTTAATTAAACTTAATAGTAGGACAGAATCCAAGCAGAAAAGCAACGTCCCATGCGAGCGATATAATGCTGTATTAGTAAAACTAATAATATACTAGAAAAATAATCGTGAGTGCATGCCTAACGACGCAAAGAGCTAATTGCTTTCTAATAATCATTATTAAATTTTAATCAGTTCATAAAAGACTAAAACATCATTAAGCAAATGTCAATAGAATCTTAATTTTTTCAGCATGTCAGTCCTTAAAATAAACTCTTCGACATATGGACTGCAAATCCTTGAACTATTCCCTGTAGACTCATAAGAACATACTCTTTAAAAGGTCATCGCTATTAAATTTACATTTTGGCATTTATCTGAGGTCAACTATAAGAAATCTATTATTATTTTTATAAAATTTATAATATATAGTACTTTTAAGATATAAGTCATGATTAATATTGATTTTTATTTATTCATATCCTGCATGGAAAAGATGATAAGCCGAACGGTAGCTAGGAACACCCACCAATCTTCCTGTCAACATCATTATTACTTACTAATCACCCGGTTATTGCTCCAAGTTTTGAAGAGTCTCATATCTCCATCATACATCTTCTACGTAATATTAGAATTACTAGACCAGTTGAAAAATGATATCCTAATTGTTTTACACTTGATAATATTTTAATTTTTTAAATTAATTATTATTTGTTATAATTTGAAATGATATCAGGCTATATTAATAGTAATCAAATATTTTAAAATAAAAAAAAATAAAGTAAGTTATATTTAGTGTGCTGAATATTATATTTATTATAGAGAATAGGGATCTAGGATACTAAGATGTTACTGTACTTGGAACAACAAATATCTAAAAATATTCACTCGATTTTTAATAGGTCTATAAGATCACAATAACAAGCGTCATATTAAAATAACTGTATTCCAATGAATATCTTGATAAATTTGTGACAGTAATTATAATAATAAAATTTAAATTATAAGTTTGTCATTACATTTGTTTACATCATTTTATATTTTCATATAAAATGCATTTAAAAAAAAAATCGTATTTTTACATTTCTTAACTATTGGATTGTAAATTCAATATAACTCTTCGTTTTTATCTTAGGTCCAATGATAATTTTTCTAAAATAATTTATTAAGAGATATAGATAAATTTTATTTAACATTATTGTCCGTCCGTAAAGATTCTGGGATAGTTTACAATAGGTATTCAGAAAGAATGGCATTACTGATATGCCTCGAAACTCCTCCGCAATATAAGATGCCCCAAATTGTGTCAAGATATGTCGCGTATTTGCTAATCTCTTATCATTGATGATTTGTAGCTAAGTTTCATTTAATATTTCTTCAAATTACTCTTTAACAAGTTCTGACACTTCAGTGAGAAATCCCTCTCATTTCCCCGAAATTAAGAAAGCATTTTTTAAATTATTTATCAATTCGATAATTTTTTTAAAGTAATTAAAATTATTATTTTAAACGCTGCAATATCTTACATTTGTTGCAATTAATATAATTATTAAATCAAAATTTATCAATGATTATTACAGTAAAATTTATTTTTCATTTATAAATATGCTAGAATATATAAAAAGAATTTTTAAAAGTATAGATTACAAGTTTTTTTAATTTCCCTCAACATAATACATTGCTATAAGACCAAAGTTGGAAAACTGAGTTATGCATTGAATTGTATTGTTATACATATATAACAATACAATTATATAGCAATACTTAGCAATTACTTATAGCAATGTATTATATTGAGGGAAATTAAAAAAACCTGTAATCTATATTTTTTAAGAATTTTTTTTATATATTCTATGTAATATATATATATATTAGATAACATATAAAATACAGATGTTCAAACAGTGCAACAGTCTATGCAAAGCAGACAGACAGCAAACACTGCATTTTATATAATAGATATTTACATAAAAGTAATAACTAAACAACAGAAAATATGCTTTATAAATTAGAAATACTGTATTGTGTATTTAAATTTAAAAGACTTTTAATTTTAAAAGTTAAAAAAAAAAAAAACTTTAATTGTGAAAACAAAAAATTAGAACCGTGATGAACAATGATGCTAATATTTTCTTTACAATTCCATTTGGATATACTGTATATACGATTCTAAATAAAGGAAGATGAAAATTTTTATAGACGTTGGTAAATATTGTTTTAAAGACATATGTGACTATATCAAAATTTAAATTCTCTAAAATAGCATCATAATATTTTTTATCATTTAATAAATAAATCTATTTTTAATTATATTCTAAATCTACTGTTCTATTTATGAATTTTCTTATTTTATAACTTATATTGATATATTCTAATCTAATAATTATTTAATAAAGTCTTCCTAAGTACAATAACTTCTTCAAAAACATTGTTGGATAGATAAATCACAATAAAAGCTTTCAGTTCATCTTATTAAAAATATTTGATATCATTATTTTTCAAAATTCTTTTTCGATTACTATTCGATTTATCTTGAGAATCGGCATTAAATTAAATTTATTTATGTCAAACAGTTTTAGGAAAAACTAATTTCTTATCTTCTAGTCTATTTTGAATTAATTTAATCAATGCAAAATTAGATATGTTAAAGATGCAAATTAAATGTAATATATAATCAAAGTTATTTGTAACGGTATATTCTCTTTATTGAAATTCTTGATTACTATGAATTTCATAAAAGTTAATCAAATAGTTCAAAAGTTATTATAGAAAACTTTCGAAGATTGAAATGTCTGCCATTTTCCAATAGTTAAAATAAAGGATTAATTAATGTGTCATTGATATCATCTTGGCAATTTTAAGATCGCGAAAACATTGATGACACATGAATAAATTTACCTTTCTGCTAAATTTCATAAAAATTCATTAATATTATAGTTAAATATTGTATATATATTAAAAGACTATTTCAGAAATTTGAATTTCTCTCATTTTTAAATGGCTGAAACTACGTACTTAAAAACGTGTCTTTGAAGTCATCTTTAATGATAGGACATTTTTACAAAATTTCATCAAAATCTAGTAATTAGTTCAAAAGTTATCAGTGAAATACAGATAGATAGCAATTTCATAAATCACAACTTCAATTCGAAAAAAAAAGCTAAAAATAGAGCACATAATCAAACTCAAAATTTATGTGGAGTCAAATAAAACCAAGATTTAACAAATAATCTGATAAGAATCATATATTCTATTCGCCTGACGTTTATTTTATTTTTTATAAAACTTCAACAAAGTTTCAATTTTCTAATGATGATCAAAAATAATTTTATTATTTAGGTAATTTAATTAAAAATGGCTAGACAGTTTAATAAATTATTTCTTCGGATAGTTTGTTCAAATTAATTTAAAGATTCTGATACTAAATCGAAATCATTAGAATGGCAACCGTTTATATGATAGAATTATATCTTCAAATAATGATGAAAGAATAGAGATCGATCATCATTGGATCTAAACCTCGTTTTCCATCATTTAATTACCTCTTAATGTTCTCAAAATGAATAAATAGTTTTGAAAGAATATTTGAATTGAAGCCAATATTTTGAGACAGTAATCTATTAAAAGTCTTACAGCTATTTTATGCTATAAAGTGAAAAAAATGCATATAGCAAAAAATAAATTATTAAGCAAAAAAATTTGATAAGCTACAAAAATTTCATATTATATTCATAATATTTGTGAACCTGATGAAGAAGTTTTGGTCAAGAGGTTATTTAGATTATGTTGATATCTTTGTCTTGATATTTTTGTTTTATCTAATTTTCATCTACATCCATCAGAGCAATTTATGATGTTTCAAAATATTTTAATAAAAATATTCAAAATATTAATTCACTATAAATTCTGAATTCATTATTTTTTAAAAATTAATGAAATATATTTCTATTTAAAGAATAGCTTTTTTTAATAAATTCTGAAGGATTAATATTAGTATAAACAGGATATCTTATGGGTAAACTAGGCTTCTAGTTAGATCCACAAAACATAATTAGTTAGTTTCAATCGGTAGAGTTCATTTGGCATTTATTTAAATTGCAAGATGGCAAATGAACTCTAAAATGTGATGAGGCATTTTAAATAATTTTTAATTTTAAAAAATATTAACTTTTAGCTTTAGCTTTGTTTCAATAAATTAAACCATAATAAACGAACTTTATAATGAAAGGATCTAAAATTGAATTAGGTTAAAAGAATTTAAGTTCAAACCTATTTTAAATTAATCAATGGATGCAATACTCTAAATTCTTTTTACATTTCTAATAAATTTTTAACAGAACTAAAATAATTATTGCTATTTTAATTAAAATTAATTACTGTAATGTTACCGCAAAGAAGAGAGAAATATTTATTATGTTCACATTAAATTCATTATTAATTTATTTTTAGCACATTTAAATTGGCACAAAATAACATCTTTCTCTTTTTATTTGCATAGTCTCACAAGTCAGTTTTAAAATAAAAATGTTTAAATGTTAATTCATTTCCAGAGATTTTACTTCAGTATAGTCTGGGGAAGACTTCGTTCATAAATTATTACTAAAGATTTATTTTCATAAATTTAAATATTCATCACTTTTATTATTCATTTTTATGTGAATTAAAATAAGACAAATTACATTTAATACTTTTATAATTTTTTCATTTTAACAAAGGAAATATTGTAACTTTCAGACATATTTTAAGATATAAAAAACAATTGCAAATGTTAAAAAATAACTGTAGCACAAAAATAAGTGACTAACGATGATGATTTAATTAGCATCAAAATATTACTGACTTGTGAGTAAATTATCCTAGCAAGTTATCAGTAATTCAGAATCATAATTATTTTCATTATTTATAATTACTGTTTTTTAAAGTTCTTTAGAATAAATTTTTTTTTATCGGCATTAATGATTTATTTTCGATCTAGGATCTCTGTGCTAATAATACACGTCTCTCCATAAATAATTTAAGCATTAACCAACAGTATTTTTCTGTTTCTATACATGTAGTCATTTTAACTTATTTTTATTTAAAAGAGAGAATATAACTGGTTACAGTTTAAAATCTCTAGATCAATAAGAGTAGAGCATATAGAAATCGAAGAATTCTGTTCTGTGATTCTAACAAATATAATAAATGACTATTTACAGGTAGTTAATTACTATGGAAAGGTGTTTGCTACTAAACTGATATTCTTTACTAAACATCGTAATTCAAATTGAAATACAGTACCGTATTTCAAAGTTATCAATGAACTTTAGGAGAATTTCAATATGAGCCGCACATACTGTATATAACTTTGGTTACTAAATTTATATATATTTTAGAAATATATATATATATCTTTAAATATTAAAAGTAGATCTAATAAATAAAAAAAAGATTAAATAATGTACTATATTGTGTTCAATTGTTGTAATATTCAAAATAATTTTAAATCAATAATCATTAACTTAAAAAACGGAACTCTTATGAATTCTAGAGAGCGCATCTAGAGTTCGAAAATGTCCATTATTTTATTTGACTGATGTATTATTAATAATTTTTATTATCATAATTATGACAGTATTTTTCAGAATAAGAAAGAAAAATATTTTATCTATATATAATTAATTAATTCAATCTTAAAAATCAATAAATTAGATCATAAATGAATAAGTGAATGTCTATGCTCCAATATGGAGAAAAAGAAATGCAATACATATACAATACCGTAGATACTACTAAAATAATAATTTCGTTCTGAATTTATTTTAGTAGTATAAATTATATCATTATAGTACTGAATAAACTACTAATTACTAGCCTATATGATCTATAACTACTGCATTTGTTTACTACATACTGTATCTACTATATAATTATGCTATTATTATATATCGATATATACACTAGCAAAATATGCCTGGCGTTGCTCGGATATAATTTGAAAATATATACAGTATATTAGGAAAACTTGGTTTTTATTATTTGCATATTTATTTATTCTACAGTTTGAATAATTCAGTTGTTCTTTATTACAATTTCAATTTCTAGAAAGTTCACGAACTTATGAGTACTGTATATACGTCTTTCCGCTTTTCTATTTAAAAAAAAAAAAAATTAATTGAAGGAACATTAAAATTCGTAATTCTGTGATATTGTATACTATATCGAAAATTGATCAATTTATTGATCTTCATTGTATTGTCCCCAGAAAGAATTTCTTTTTAATATTGGAAAATGATTTCATTTGTTATTTCAAACCTCTTGTTTATTGAAATATTGTATTATCATTGGGCTAATTGAATTACAACTCGTAGGAATTATTTGTTGTTTCTGAATAATTTATTAAAGTATAAAATCTTGAAATTATTTATCAGCATTATGTGAGAATGATGTCATCGCGATGTGACGTCATCTATTTGTTAGGTCATGATGACATCCCAAATTCGAACAAAACTATTTTGCCGTATAATTTGTTTATCATACCATTTGGAATCAGCTGAATGAACACGATGACGTCACATCGTTGCTGGACACAATGGAGTGATGTCGTTAAAGCAACGTCACTCATTGTGACGTAATAGTGGCGTCTCATAAGATATTTGTGCCTTCATTATGGCGTTTGTGATGTCATACACTGTCACATCATCGTGGCACACATGACAATTGCGCTTTGTGACGTCCTACATTGTTGCGTCGCGATGCTGTCATATAATTCATTATAAGATTTTTAATCTATTGGCTAAACTAATAAAGTTGATTTAGTCAACATATAAAGTCGCGATTACGTCATTATACCAACGTCATGCTGCGGAAGCATGCCGTCACGATAGTGTTGCTATGACGTTATCCCGAATTTGAATACCACTGAACGATTTAAATGAAGGCATTTTCGTTGCAGCCTCAAAATGTCCCAATCCCAAAGACAATCTCGACTCTGAATAGCCTATGTTATCCGCAGAACCGCAGGAAATCTCCCAGGCCAAGTTCAATCAGGAAAAGTCAAACGGTGCGGGAGCCTTTGCGGAAAAGATAGACAAACACTGCATTTTATATATTATTATTATTATTATTATATATTATTAATACTTTAGATATATATATATATTTATTATATAGATAATATATATTACAGTACTGTATTTTTTTTAATATTCTCTGTAAAATAATATATCATTCGCATGAATTTAAACGAAAAGAATTATTCTAATATTAATTTAAAATTTAATTATATATGCATTCCTGTAACATATATGCAATGCTATTATAAAAACCCAATATTTGTGTTATTTAACATTTGGGCTTAATGCAATTTATTATTTTTATAATTGTTTTTACTGAATGATGAATAAAGAATAGGTAAATGTCGTAATATATAGGCTACCGTAGATGCAATTTATAAAATATTAAATACTGTAGTTTTATTGACACTAAACAAAATATGTTTTTTCTTTCGTGCAAAAAAAAAAAAAAAAATTATACAGATAAATAACGTATCTCCTATTCCATTTATGCAATTACTTCAAGGATCTATCCAAAAGACGTAAAATACTGTATTCCTGATAAATAACGACAAATCTGTTGTATACAAAATCTATTGAATACATGAGAAAATTGAATTTACCAGCAATAAAATTTTTAAAATATTGACAATCATATAATTGATAAGGAGATTAAATGCTTTAAATCTGTGTGTTAAGTTTAGAAAATTGATTTGCTCCCATAAATGTACATTTTGTGTGAAATTCGAAATATATCTTCCGTAATTCAATGAGGAAATATATTTAGAATAAACTTATCATACTTCATTCAACTCGTTACAAGAATAAAGAACAAGAATTATAAAACTGCGAGATTTGTATATACTATAATAAAAAAACTGAAGATAAATTTCCAATGTTCGATGATAAGAATGCTAAGCTATAGAAACAAAACTGAAGTCAATAATAAGGCACTTGAATTGTATGATAGAAAAATTAAATACAGTACATCAAAATACAAGAAAATAATAATTAATAAGAATATAATTATGTCTTTATAGAAATGACAAAGGTAAACCATTTTGGAGGCTTCACATTGTATGTAATGCTAATAATCTCTACTTAACCTTATAAAATATTATTTTTAATTTTTTCTTATTCTTCAAATTTTGAAACTGAGTTCAAGAAGAAAATATTTAACTTACTTTTTTACCTTTAAAAAATCTTCCTAATATAAATATTACACATTTTTCGAAATTAATGTTTTTAGACATTGTGATTAAAAAATTTCTAACTTTTCCAAAAAACAGAAGAAGAAATTATGCTTATAAGAATAAGTATTTTTTTTTAAACTTATCCTTTGTGTAAAGTAAGTTATAATTTCTTCAGTTTATACATTATAAAATGTTCAATAAAAGTTTAAGTAATTTGTTTATATAGAATATAATAATTAGACTTGATTAATCGAAGATTTTATAAAACTTTAGAGAACAGATATAATTAAATCTTATTAGAATATATGATTGAATTGACGAAATATTTAATTGGATACGATTTTGTTTGTTAATTTTCAGCAGCTGACTGAGAACACAAGATCGATTTTGAACATTTCCAACAGATTCGTTTGCTTTTGAATGTTTTACCAATATTGTAATTTTATATTATTTTTATTTATACTCATAAAAATTTTAAATCTATATAAATTCTGTATCTAATCGTAGAATCTATTTAAAATACATAATATTTATACATTTTGCGACTTTGAAATTTAGTTATAAGTTAAATATTTTGTAAACTTGCCATTGAACAACAACAACAACAAAAAAAAAAAAAAAGGATTATGCAGAAGCAAGAAAAATATTTTAATCTACTCTTGTTTATAATATTTGCTGATATTCTGATGAAGAATTCTCATTTATTTCGCACTTCTTTCTAATCTGATATAATCAATTTATGAATATATAAGAGCATAATGTAATTTTTAAATTTCATCACTATTAATCATATAAGTTTAGGTAACTTTAATAAATATGATAAATGATATAAATTTACTATTTTTAATCTTTTTTTTTTTATTTCTTCTATTAGAAAACGTGATAATGAACCAGTTAACAATATGTCAATTTATGTTTATAAACTAAAACTTTAAAATTCCGTTTTAATAAATAATAACAATTTACCAATTTTAATAATTATAATGATAGCTAATGATAGCTAATATAATTTAATGAATGATTGAATGATAGCTAATATGGCAATTATGTATTGAGAAGCTAGTGTTCAAGAACAAAGCGTTCTTTTTTAAACAATACTCTAATGTATTGCTCTATTATGAGTATGCAGATTAAAATTATAGATTAAAAAAAAAGTAGAATTATACATCAATAAATGTCGTATTTTATTGCTAATTAAATTTATTCGAAAAGAATATAATTTCAATGATACTGCAAAATATGAAGTGTCTAGTTGTTACAGTTTGTAACAATATAATATTCTTATATTCTAGAAATCAATCTGAATCAAAAATGATAAAAATGGTAAGTAATAAAATTAAAATAAATATTTTGATTTATACGTTTTAAATTACAAAAAAACATTTAAAAGATAAATTAGAAGCCAAGGAAAACAGTTGATGACAAGATAATGAGGGTGGGGAAACAACACGACCTATGACCTGGGTGGAGTGTGTCATATTACGATACACACGTGTCTATTTGACTTTTAAGTTAGAGACTCCGGTCTTTGCACGTGCCAATGCAGTGTGTGGTTTCAGTTTACACTAAAGCAAAGTTTGAGATTTAATACTTCGGTATTAGTTAATATGGCATTTTTATTGGCATTTCAGGTGTGCTTAAAATTTATTGACGATGTGAAAGTTTAACATTTTATTTATTTCAATATACAGTTTTATTTATCCTGTTTAGAATTTAACAATTATAATATTAAACAAGAATAGGCCTACATATTTAACAACTACATATATTAAATTCTTTTAATATTCAATATTAACAGGTAAAACCTTTCTATTCTTAAGTATTCTGTCTTCCTAAATCCCTCATTAACTGATCATTACTAAAGTACCTCATAAAACCATAACTGGGATTACTTAATTTCTTCGATAATCTAATTAAAAATGCTTATATTAATGCACAGTCAATATGCCAGTTTACGAATTTTAAAACGTACATTGAATATAATTATATAAAATATGACCAAAAAAATTAGAATAGGAGTATTAAATTATCAATTCTATTTTAAAAATATAAATTATTATAGAACAGCTGGCATAATCTTTGGGAATTGTTTGTAAACAAGTCTTTGTTTCTCCATCAATCTGAACTGTTGTCCCGAAAGATCAGAAAGAAAAAAAGAAGCGACGGCGCCATGGTAGTTATGCATCAATGATAAGCACTTCACTCTTTGTACTGCAATTTAAATCAAGAGTAGAGGGTCAGGAGTAAACCGATATCATTTTTGACGTTCTGAAGTGGTCTAGAATGGCGACACGACGCCTACACATCTGTATTATAAGATACAAAACACTTTCTATACTTTTTTACACAGAATTTTCTGCTCTATTAAATGAAACTATGGATTAAATCTACATAAAAAGTAAAAAAAAAAAAAAATCTCAATGTATAATATTAATGGATTAATTAGTGATAGAATTCTTTTGTTAAAATTATTTCCCATTTTATTTAAATTATCATAATTCAAATGCCCGAAATTTTTGGTTTAAAGCTAAACTCCTCTGCTTTACATACAATATATCGATTGAGTAATTTTTTCGATTTCAGTAGATAAATTCATTGTCTTAAACTTAGATTTCAAGTTTTAAGATTTTATATGGAAATGATTTATATTATTATAGAAATCTTCTAAATATTCACATAATTTTTAAACGATTAATTATTTTAATTTTTGCTAATGCTACTTTTAGAAAATTATATTTTGTTTCTGAAGTAATTTATACAGTATAATATTAAATCTTGATTTTTCATATAAAGTGAGTATAACATTATATTTACATTAAAAAGTACATAAATATCAATGCTAGCCTATAAAATAAAAATGGAAAGAATATCTGTCCTACGACTACAGGATAGTATCTAACTTTATGGGATAATTAAAAAAATAATCTGTGCAGGATATTTTGATCTTGCTAGAATTTAATTCTAATAAATTGATATAAATATATTTATTATCTTAAAATATAACATTTTATTTTATAAACTTTTATATATGGATAAATCAGTTCAATAACAAAACTTATTACGATAAATCAAAAATATAAAAATATAGATTCAAGTTAGAACCAAACATTTTCGATTTTTTTCTGCATAAAGATCTTACCTTAATATATATAAACAATTAAATTAATTTTCGTTCAATGTTTATTTTTATTCCAGAAATTAGATCAATTTTCTCTTTCAATGTTAGTGATCAACTAACATTGAAAGAGAAAATTGATCTGAATTTCTTGAATCAGATCAATTGAATCCATCTTCAGTATCAATAATACCATGGAAAAGAAAAAATAATCGAGCATTGTTATGGTGAGTCATTTTACGGGATCTCCAAATATAGAATAATAAGCATCAAGTATCTTTCAAATTACTTTCAAGTATCAGTGTTGAAAGAATTGCAAAAGCATTTAAACGGAATGAAGTATCATTTCAAACTAAACTGTCATTAAAAAATTCAGAAAAATTTTTTAGAATTTATGTATACGTATACACCAATTCTTAAAAAAGCTTAAATTTTGATTATAAAATTTCAAAATGACATAAATAAAAAATAAGTCAATACTGCACTATTAAAATTTTTGCATTCTGTTAAGCTTATTGTATTAAAATTGTTATTCAATGTTGCGAAATAAATCGGTAACATTTTCAAAGAATTGCAACACGAAATTTTGCAAGTTTCCGTTTAAGATTTCTTAATTAAAACACCTAGTTTTTGTTCATCTTTATCAATTAAATTAATAAAATAATCTTATATGTATAAAATCATAATTCCGCTCCATAAACTTTATATATATATATATATATTAAATACAGTATAGGCTTATATATATTAAGTATATTACAGTTTTACTATATGCTGTATATTTTTTGTTATGTATATATATATATATATACAGTATATGGTAAAACTGTTATTAGGAGTAAAATATATATAAGATGTTTTATACACTAATATCTTTCAGGTAAATTCGTATATAGAATACCTGTATTCGAAATTATCGAAATTTCTATCTCTACGTTAAGATAATTATTTTCTGTGATAATTTGTATATTCTGTAGTATATAAATCGATAATTCTATACTTATGGTTTAAATATAAATATTTACAGAAGATATTATATTAAATGATCGAAAAAATATATATATTTTACCTAAGTTTATATTTAATTGAAGAAGAAATTAATGACCATCTCTGTATTATTTTACTGTGAAGCAAAATAACAAACAAAAATGAAGCATGGATAGGAGATTTTCAATATCAGGATTCAATCTCTGCTTTCAGATATTCTTATCATTTATATTGATTTAAAGAAAAAAAATGTCTGCTGAAGTAGATAATAGATTTTTTCTGATATGAAATTTTCAATTGTTTTTTTTAGCTTTATTTTTGCATATATCTTGTACGAATAATTTTAATTCAAATAATTCAAAAATAAAATAATTAAACTGAAAGAGAAAAAAAATTAATATTATTTCAAGCGTTAAAATCTTGCAATTGTTCATTAATTTTTTGCCTTAATAATATAATACCTTCATAAGATTTAAAATAGCTCAAGCTTATATAAATTTTTTTTTTTTTTTCTAAAAATACTCGAAGTTATTCACAAATTAACTGAATTAGAAGGGCAGATTATATATATAATTCTCAAAGTTAGATTTCATAGCATAAATCTAAGGTCAATTCTGTTATCAATGACCATTGAATAAGATAATTTTCCAATTGCTTCCAGAATAGAATAACAGAGAAGCCAATTGATAATTTTTACTATTAATGTAAGATTTTTGTAAAACTGAATAATGATAGCATTTTTTTTTAAAGAAAATAAATTGGTATTGATTTAAAAAATTAAATTAGAAAATTGGAAGAATAATAAAATATTATTAATGTTTAATAAAAAGTTTCATAAATATCAGTAATCTAAAATGACAATTATTAAATTTTTTCGAGAAAAAATTAAAATTATTGAGAAAAAAAAATTTTTATCTGAATATAAAAAAATTCTATACGGATAATAATAATATAATTATCGCATATTGATATTAATATTGTCTATATATAAATATAATATTTATATTAAATAAATATAATAATAACATAACTATATTATTATTATATTTAGAAGATATTTTTTACAGAAAAGAACAAAATTATTGATATAATTAGATATAATGATTACTGTACTGTTAATATTGTTCAAAATTTAATTAAACTTAATGTCTAATGGAAATTCACAGACTCTTAAGACATTTTTTTCTAATCCCTATTTATAATAAACTATAATTATTATAATTTTATCGTATTGACTGTAAATTAAGTATTTTAAAATTTCAGATTTACAGAGAGAGAGAGAGAGAGAGAGAGAGAATTCAATCCTTCTATGAAGAATTTAAGATGAATATATGCAGTATAGATATACGTGAAACAAATTCATTTATTTTAAAATAGGAAAAGTAAACATGGAAAATAATAACAAAAATATAAAAATTGAAATAAAAGAAAAAGGAATATTGTATAAATTTTTACTCAAAAAAATTTATTATAGACATTTATAATAAATTTTAATGTAAAATTTTTTAGTGAATTTAAAAAAAAAAAATTATATTTCTATCATATCTGAAAAACATTACTCACTTGGCATTTTTTGGCACCTTATTCAAACAAACACTAGGTAACCTCTCAGCTGTAGGTTCAGCAGAAATAGCTAATCTTTTTGCTCTGCATTCAGGTGCAGCATTTTTAACATAATCCCATTCACCATTGACAGAAACGGGAAAGGGCACATCCTTCATAACTAATCTTTGTGCTAGTGGTTTCACTGCCATTCTAAACTTTTCTAATTCTGCTTGCAATTGTTTAATAAACATGTTTTTAGCATGAAGTTCCATCTCTAAACTGTCGATTCTCAAATCTTTCTGTCTTGCCTCTCTCTCCTTTTGCTCTAGAGCCAACTGAAGATCACGAACACTCGTCATGTGTTCTAGGGAGACGGCCCTCTCCCAAAGGCTGACTGTCACGCTCATATAACAATTCTGTCAGTGTCAATTGTGTAAAGAGTAATCGCACGTCCTTGTCTTGGCTACCAAAATAACTACAGGATCCACTCGACAGGTTATGTCCGAAGGAAGCTAAACGTCGCCGGATACTGTAATCCAACCTGAATCGATGTAAACGCCGCCACCGGCCTTAAGTGCTATTACAGTAACAAAAAAATACCCCGCTGTGACGGAAGGAAAAAAGACCTGAAAGCATAATTAGCTGCCGATAGCGCCCTCTGGCGGCTTTAATTTTTTTCCGCTATTACACACTATACAAAGAGCGCTATTCTATATCTTTGCCATTTGACACCCTATATATTTATATATACTCCAACATGTGGTTTATTGTACGTAAGTAGATAGACTTGCGGAAACTCATACGTTTTCAAAAATCTTACAACAAAAAGGATTGCGCTTTATCGACTTTTGCATCAAAACCGCATTTTTTGTAAACATCTTATTCTTGTATTGATATCGAACAAACCGCTCTTTATTTGTTCACATTTCTACTGTGAAAATTCAAAATTTAAAGCTCATGAATGAATAAATATTCAGTAAAATCTCCTTGAAACAACTCTCATCAAGATAAAGCAATTTTAATATTATAATTTAAAATACTGTATTATAATGAATAGAAAAATCGGTTAAGGGAATATAATAAGCATGATGAACACAAATTTAAACAATAACTGAATAAAATGTCATATTTTAAAAAGTTTATAAATAAATTTCGTTCGCATAATTTTGTCAACAACAAAAACCAGAATATATTTCGATAGATCTATAATTAATAAATGCTAAGAATTTTTTAAATCTCCGGTATTTCTTAATTGCATTGTATAGTTCGGAGATAGTATACTATTACACGTCAGCACACGGAATAAGAGGTTCTAATTGGTAAATATACGGGAGAACACAGTAACTGTCATTGTTAACTTGTTACTTTTTCGTATTGAAAAAAATAAATAAATATGAAGGTCTGTCTCCCTTACATGAGTCAAATATTTTTTCGTCTCTGGTTTATATCTGTCGAAAAAATACTCGGTGGTAGGTCAAAAGAATAATAAGTTCCTTCTATCTAAGACTTAAAAGTGCTACAGTAACCATCAAACTTGATTGAGTTGTCCGTCAATAAGGTTTCATACAAGGTCGATTTTTATACCGACTTAAGCACATTATTTTATAATGTTGTGGAATTAAATTACAAATTTAATTTTAATTAAACTAACATTATTAAGTTTTCTGTTTATTTATTTTGTATGCATTTTTATATAGCTTAAAAAAAAAAAAAAATGTTGAACGAGTGAAAATTAAATGCCTATTATAAATTCATAACAAACTCATAGGATAGAAACACGTTCAGTATTAATAGTTTCATAACGCTGCTTTATAAAATTAATTAATTCTGACTGCCAAGATTATTTTAGGAAGATTAATTCATCTGCTCAAAAAAAAAATCAAATCTGCGCTCCAAAGATAGGCATGAAAAGTGTAATTTGATGAATGAAGAAGTGTAAGTTATAATAATTACATTGACAATTTATTCTTCAAGACCATTGTTCTTTTCGAAGAACAATGTCCATTCTCAATAGATACAAATTTTAAAATTGTATTAGGTCTACTATACTTTAATAGCAAATATTCAGTCTAAAAAGGTTAACAAGTAAGAAATGAAGTTTAATAAAATTTCAAAGATAATTTTATATCTACTTTCATTTCGAACAAAACAGTGATAAAGAAAAAAGTATAGTACCATAGAAATAGTAGACATCTAATTATTATTCTTGGTTAATACATAATTTCCTGATGATTTTGAATTTATCTTTACTTTTTTACAAGATATTTTGCGAGTACGAGGAGCAAAAAGTGTAGAGTATGAGCTAGATTTATTCCGTACACGAAAACAAAAAGGATAAATTGAATTTTTGGTAAACTACAATATATAAGATATCTTGAAGACAGCTAGTTAATATATTATCCTTGAACGTTTAATTCGTAATATTTTTATGCTAAAAATCCTATGATGTTGTTATAAATATATTTGGTCGTAGAACAACTAAAAATATTTATATAATTTTCTATAGAAATGAAAAATAAATTATTTAATGTTTTTATTTCAGAGTTTGATTCTTTTTAACTAAAAAAATAAATATCATCGACAGATGGCACCACGATATAGTAAATTATCTCGTATTGTAATACAGTATAGTACAGTATTTACTCAAGATACTAAAATCCTGCAAGACTTATATTATTGGAACTATTAAACAATTTGATGCGCTTTAAGTTACTTTTACAGTTGAGATGAAAATATAAATTTAATTTTAATGACACTAAAAATATTTCGAACAAAATAGAGAACAAATTCTATGATAATTTAAAAATTAAATATTGCATTCACAAATAAAAAATTTATTAAAAAAATATTTCAAGCTTAAATACACGTCATATTTTATTACACGAAGCTCTAAAGAAACTTTTATAGGTTCATATCTGTTTATAAAAATAAATATAAATTTAAATACTATATATTAAAATTGTTATAAAATAATATATGACAGCCTATAATAAAAATTCAAATTTATTAATATTAATTTTCAGATTTTATTAATTCAAATATTAATTATTAAAAGTAATTCAAAGTGCGAAATCATCGACATAAACATTATTTATTATTTATTTTTTTTAAAGAAAAGGAAGTTTTTAAGTTATTAGCTTCATAACTATTTTTCTTCTGACTTATAAACAGATAAAAGAGATTCGTAGAGATATAAATCTAGGGATGGGCTATACTTTGGACTCTTCTTCAGTAAGTAATAAAATATAAAATGAAAGATCAAAGTTTTGTTTAAAATATATTATAGAAGATTATACGATTTTTTTTTTTATTGAATATATACAGTACAGTTTGTTTTAAAAACATGATTTGTATTAATCGAAAGTTGTTAAATTCTGTCATTGGAAAACGCTATCGTTGCCATATAATATGCATTTTAATTATAGTTATAATGTTAGTAAAGAAAAATTGATCATCTCGCAGATGGCATGTTACTAACATCTGCTATAATAATGCAGAAAACAGAATGAATACAGGCCGGGCTTCGTATACCCGGATGCATACCCGCAACGCATTTTGTATGCAGTGTGTACTAGATTTGATATATCTATAACACACGCGACAATTCGCGCTCACCAAATTTCTTGCATTAGCCACATTCGCGAAAGTAAATACCAAATTTTATTAGGTGAAAATATAAATAATATGATTATATTTCCTTGAGTCTTAATATTTCTGTTACTATTGACATTGATAAAATGCATAAAAAAAATTTAAGCTATTGTATTTTACCATCTGAAAACGAGGAAAATTTACTTAAACAAACGAACATAATACGATTTCCTTTCTGTTGTTTTGTTAAGAGAAAAAAAAATTTTCAATAACTAACGAATTTAAGAAAAGTAAAATAAAAAGTACTATTACAACGAAAAAAAATAAACATAATAAATCTCACTTGATTAAAAAAAAAACAATTAAAAATAGCAAATACATTACTATATATTGAAAATGGATTAGATTAAGCGATAACTTTCACAAAAAGTAAATTAGAACAACAGCAGTAATTGGATCATTCTGTCGCGACAGTTAAAACCAAACAAATCATACGTTGTATTGCATGAAAATGGTAAATTCATGGTAACCTAATTAAGACAATGAATTCAATTATCGTAGTATAAAATCCGAATAAACTATAATATATATTTATATTGCGCAACATGATTTTATAGTAACCTTCGAGAACAAAAACCCCGTTGCGTGCCAAATAAACTAGTTATTTCCTTTTTACCTTTTCCTATGATATTTACCAAACAGAAAATTAAATAAACATTTTATATTCATGCTATTTTAAAAGCATCTTATGATTCAACATTATAAATCATTATGCTTTTGAGTTAATAAACAATGCACAAGTGGTCCCATCATACGAGAAAAATCAGGTGATTTGGTTTATTGTGACGACACAGTAGGCCTTACAACAACTACATGACGTTTACAATGTAGAAGTACTACTAATGTCAGATAAACAATAAAAAAATTATATAAGAAGAAACATCTGAGATGTTTTTTTTTTGTGTGATATTTTTGTGAATTTGGAATCTATCATTTTAGTTATGCATAAGATTTATTTCATAATTTTCATCCAACCATAAAATCATTTACTATATACCATAATTTGTTTTAATAAAATTCATTTTTATCATAAATAAATATTACCATTGAATCCGTGTAAGATAAAATGCAGATCTGAATAATATCCAGTTTCAGAATTTAAACACGATTTTAAGTGCTCTAATTTTAACTAATAAGGGAATTTTTTTGCTGATTATATTTATAATTAGAAAAAAATAGATAGTGTTACGTGGAAATTTTGTAACGTTATTGTTGATGTACAATAAACATTCTATTTTAAGAAAATATCACATGATTTTCTTACCATCAAGGTCCATCACGAATCATGTAGGGGAAAAAAGCCGGAAGAATGCACACAACTTCCGCTTTATTTAGAGGAAGTATGTTTTCCTTACTGAAATGCGCCTTGTTTTTTTTTTTTGTTTATATATAATCTATAGTAAATTGATTTTGAAATTAATTTAAATTATATAAAGAGGCTTAGTTTGGGAAGATTATTTGTGTTTGTGTGAAATGGTCTAAGCGGCTTCGACTTCTCGTAGATGCCTATATATAAACTAATGATTGGAAACTGGCCAAAATTCTGTACCTGACAGAGATACCAAAAACCCCTTTTCGATTTTTGTAATGTTTTTCCTTGTATATTTATTTGAAAGATTATTTATTATGTATGTACATAAAAAATACAGTATTTACACACCATACTTTTCATAAATAATTTACTAAAAATGATTTGAATTTTACTTTAAAATTCTCTTTTATTAAGGTAATAAATAATCATAAATCAATACACTACAGTACTTATAATGGTCGATTAAGTATAGATTAAGTAAATAATAAAATATCTACAAAGATAGATTATCTGCATATTTTTAGAACTCTACATTTAAAAAGGCGAGTTACAATATACAGTACTGAAGAGTATTTTATCATCTTTATTTATTTTTATTATTATTTTTTGAATCAAAATACATTAAATTTCTTAATAGAAAGAAGTATTTCATATTCTATTAAAATTTGGAACTTGTGACATATAAACATTTTACAATATGAAATATTTTATTATTAATATAAAACAGATCCCATGATATTCTTTCTGAATGGGAAATGGCTCATCTATAATTTTGATCCGTAAAATATAAAACGGGTATTTTATAATTATAAAATAATTATGAATAACCAATTCAAAAATAAATTTTATTAAATTATTTCATAGCACGAAATGATGATAAAATCTGTTTTTGAATTGCATAGTGTTCTGGTGATGTGGGAATTTAAAAGAAAAATGTAACTAGAATTTATCAAAAAAAAATTGATTATTAAATAAATTGAATCGTGTAACTATATAGACATTCAAGGATGGATTATAGAAAATAACCGAAAAGATAATGTTATCTGCATAAATCCTTGACCTGATAGATCAACTTAGGTCTCTTGAGATGGAATCAAAGGTTTCTGATTATATTTAGAATCGTACACATTACAAAAGATAATAAATGAAGCTTGTGAAATAAACTAGAAACTATTCGACATGTTCTATCAAGTTGACAGCCTTTAATTTTAATATAAAAAAATATTTTCGCATCTATAGTAAGTTTGTTTGTGTTAAATTTTCAAATAAAGAAAAATTTATTATTACTGTATCAAACTTCTTCCCAATTACTATTTTGTTTTATTTTTGTTGATATATTTAATTGTTAAGAATTCGCTATAATAAATTTTTCAATCTCCTCTAAGACGATAGAAAAAAAAAATTATCAAAAGTTCTATTTACTAAGCAGAATGATTCTGATTTAACGTAATAGTGCAATACCATAAATCTATGAAAACAATTTATATTTTATCTTCCATACTATTTTCTGATAAAATTTTAAAAGTAAAAAATTGGAAATTTCATTTGAAATACTGTTCAATATTTACTTTATTATCGCTTTCAAATGCAAGAGAAAAAATTGGATCTGTAGACCATAAAACTATCTTAAATATCTTTCAAAATACAGTATTAATTCTCTTTGATATAGTTTAAATAAGATTATTAAACAAATTTTGAATTTATTTATTTATTTATTTATTAAAATAAAATCTTATTAGATAACAATAACTTATTTATAAATGAATTTTCAATTGACAAAAAATAAAATATGCTTTCGTTATTTTAATAATTATATTTAAAATCAAAATGCTATAAAATTGCAAGTCATTTTGATTTTTTTTTATAAAATTATATGAAAGGTTTGATTAAATCAAATTATTAATGTTTAAACACAGTACGATGACTAAGTGTTAATAAAATAAAACTGGTACAGTACTTTAAATTTCAAGAACACAGCAACTCCTTACGAAAATTTTTAGTGTTGCATCAAATACAACCTTTTAGAATTACAGCATTATCGATTGTTTTAAAATAATAAAATAGGTCTGTGCAAGATTTTTTTGTGATACCTGACCTGGATCACTTATATTTACATAACTAACAGGTTTTACTGAAATATAACCCTGGGGCCAAGTGTAAACCGACGGTTACCAGTTGGTTTAGTTTAGAAATAGCAAAACAATCTTCGAAACAATTTAGAATATTTTATTTAAATTTCTTTCTGCTCAAACTATATAAACCGTATCAAAACTTAAAATGCATTCAATCGATTATTCTCCTATACAGCATATAGAAAATAAAACTATTGATGGAAAAAATTATTAAAAGAAATTTTTAAACATTCAAATTTTAGATTTTTTTTTTTTTTAACTAATTTTATTGTATTCATCAATTTAATTTTACGATTAATTTAAAAAAAAACAAACTTATTTTGTATTTTAAACAATATAAGATAAAAATTCATATTTAAATTAAATATATTGCATTTGTATTATATAATTTATAATAATTTTCTCATTAAACAATAAGTAATAAATAGTTGAATCAAAACAAAATTTTAACGTTATACAGTTTTTAATAAAATATATTTTATTGAGGAAATTCTGAATTAATTTAAATAGGTGTAAGTTAATTTACGTAATTTACCAATTCTGTAATTGAAATTTATTGAAAAAAAAATATGTGATATGCTAACCAGTAAGTGCGATTTATCCAAACCAAAGATAGTAATGTGAAATTTTTGATAACTGCGATATAATCGTAGTTAAAACAACGAATCTAATTATTATAAAGAATATTTAAATATTAAAAACCTCATTTTTTAAATTGATCAAAGTATTAGATGATTTTCTAACAGAATTATTAAAATAAAACTTTACCTTTCCGATTTAGGATATTCTGGAAATTTAGCCTGAATTAGATCTTGCAATTGAGTGCAACTATTATAAACTTGAGGTTCTGCAGATATTCCCTGAGCTCTCTGCTTTCTTCTTCTGGCACTGATACTATAACGATTATAAGGACCTAAAACAGATTGATATTGATCTAATAAACTCTTTAATTGTAGTATCTCTTCGTCCTTTTCTAATAATAGATTCCGTAAACTTCTAATAGTATCCTCCTGCTTCCTCATTAGTTCATTAAAGTTCAACTGATTGTCCTGAGTACCCATCGTACAGAATCAACTCGATCGCAACGTGATCATCACAGAAATCTCCCAGGTGGTTGCGCTTACTTAACACAGGTGAGAAGAACAGCTGTTAGTAAACATTTCACATAATATACGCCGTCCAGATAGGAAAGTCCTGTAGTTGATAGTAATCCATGCTGAAAGGCGTACTGATCGTAATTATGACACTAACGAACGATCGTCATTATGAGTAAACTTCAGGAATCTTAAGGAGAGATGACCTGATCATTCTTAAAAGCTCGCTCTACTACCGACCTTGCCTCGAAACTGGTAATCGAACGTATAGCGCCATCTAATATTGAACTCGTGAACTATTTTCGCATAGAGAATAACGATTCTTACAGTGATAACAAGAATTTCTCTCTCTCTAATCTGATCCTATTATATAAATATGATATGTGCATTTAAACTATTGAATCCCTCTTTCTGGATGATTTAATAGGTTCAATTTATACAGTCTGTTAATTGCATATTAATTTATTAGTTAAGTGGTTTTACATGATGAAATTTTAACGATGTTTTTGCGTGAATAAACGGAACTGGGGAATTAAAATTCTATTTAAGTAGTTAGGAAAATTATAATATATACAAATATCCAAATTAGGATTAGTGATAGCAGAAATAACAACATAAATAAAATATATAAACGTGAACAGAATGATAATTTTTATGGTGAAATGCTTTTATTCGAAAAGCGTTACGTCATTTATACATTGCGAAGTTTGTTGACCCATTTTTCTTCAATAAGGAATTACTCTAGGACAGTGTTATAATATAGCAATTTTCATCAACTGATCCTATCAATTACATATCTCTTTTATTATTAAAATGCTATATGACATTTCTATTATTTGAATTAATATGTATGATTTTTAATAAATATAATCGATCTAAAATTATTTTATATAATCTTGCTAAACTTATTATAAGTAGTGTAAAGTTCAGATTAAAGTCTACTTTTTAAATGAGTAAAATGATAATTTTTATATGTTACTAAATTAAGTGTAGACAGGAATTTTTGCTCTTTCAATCTATTTCCGACGTTAATTTATAATAATTATGTTTTTAATATTAATCAAAAGCGATTAAGTAATATAGACACTTTTATAAATGTAGATATATAGGGGAGAGTTGCTTATTGCATACTGGTCACCTAAATCGTACCTGATAGCTATTTCGTTACATACAGTCGGTATGTAACGAAATAGCTATCAGGTACGATTTAGGTGACTAGTACGCAATAAGCAACTCTCCTCTGCATCCCTATATATGTATACTATACATATAAAACGGCAATATCAAAAATTTTTTCAAAACATTCTTGATAAAGATCGATACAAATCACTGGATACATTTTTAAATATCAACATAATATTATAGTTTTATGACTGTTTGCTGAAAAATATTCAGATATGAATTGAAACAGAATACAGTATGGTATTTGAGGAGAATAGGAACTAGTTATTGCAATTGTAGAAAAATCATACAGTACTGTATATGCTATATCAAATAAAATACAGTATATAGTATTAACTTTGACGTTATCGAACTAATATAATTTCAAAATTAAGATATTTTGATAAATAAAAAAGCATTAGTTAATTTTCTAAATACTATAGTGAACGAAAAATTGTTGTTGCTTGGGAATAGTCCAAAAATAACAATATTAATAAAGTCTATCGAATTGAAATTTAAAATTTTCTTTGGAAGAAATTCTGAAAAATTCTTTTATATTGTGTCATAATGATAAAATACGATATTGTAAATGATTTTAACTTATTATATAATAAATCTATATAACTTTTATGCAAATTACAAGAATTTTGTCTGAAATAAAAACAGAAATCGCTGATGATATCTGAGGTCCATACAAGTTTTATGTATTGATTTCTATGTAATATGAATCTTGACTATACAGTATAGTAAACTTAAGCTGATCAATGATTAATGATATATTCATTGGTTAAATTATAAGATAAATTAGATTACAATTATAAATTTGAAATATATATACAGTATTGTACAATACTTATATATCTTAATAGTGTACTATCAGTACAATATTAAGATATATATCATAACATTATTTATTTCTATGATTTACTATAATATGTAAATATAAGTAGGGGATCTAACTTTCTAGTAGCTTTGAGTTTGAAGTTTTTCTGAATCCTATTTTAAAATTCTTAAATGACAAAAGAATTCTATATACACCTCTATGTTCTATCGCTTCTTTAACAATTATATACTTTGCGTTGTATCTTGAGACCTTCTAAAAGTTGGAGTTCTGGGGTAAAGCGCTATTAGCTTGACCCCATGGCTCCAACTACTGTATTAGTTTGCTTATAAGTACTATATTATCAAAAATTCAGTTCTTCCATTTAATAATGTTGATAGTTTATAATCTTTTTAATTTTAAAAATTAATATTTTTTGTTTTCGGTAAATTTTTATTTTATTTTTTTGTTAATTTTAGAAGAGAGTTTTTATATATATATTCAGAAATTTCTAAACCCTTAATTATTTTTTCTTGTGTAAGATTTTTAATTACAGTATTTATAATTGTTAATGGCATTAAAATGAAATAGTTTCACGAATTTCAAAAATTTCCATACCATAAATAACTTACTGGCTATGGTGAACCTTAGTATTTTTAGCGATAATAATTTATTTTTTATTCTAATCGTTTTAAATGCAACACACTCGATTTAATTATAATTGCAGTATTTCAAATTCGAAAACTCTAGTTAGAAATATAAATTTCCGGCAAAATATTTATCAAGGAAGGAATTTAGTTTTAATATTAAATAAGCAATCTTTTAAATTTCAAATTTTGAGTTTCCTGTGTTAAACTGACTTTCATTTTCTATATATATATATATTTTCTATAAAAATAATGAAATTGCAATTTATTCAGACTTTTGGTAAAAAAAAAATATCATTTTCATTACGTTTATTTCTTTTTTATATGAAAATTTATATATATTAGTGGCGAAATTTAATCCCACATCAGTATTTCATTCATTGTATAATGTGATAATATTTAAAATTAGAATTACTGTATATTTTTAAACACGTTTCTGTTTCATCAGTTATGTATCTTCCGTATAGAATTGTAGAACTAGATTTGCAATATATGAGTCGCTCAGAAGCCGATGCGGTTAAGTCCATTTTTTGATATTTTCTGATTTTTGTAAATTTTAATGGAATAAATAATATTCTTCTTTAGTTATTAAAGGATTTACTCGTTGCTTCGTTTTTCTAGATCAGACAGCCCTTTTTTTTATAGCTTCTGAATATGTTGTATAATATTAATGTATTAAAAAACATTAATTTTTCTCTATTGTTGTTTTTTCTGGACTTAACCGTATTAGCTTCTGAGCGACTCATATATTGCAAACCTATTTCGCATTCCATATTTGTAAATGAATCGATCTCAATAAAATATCAAAATTATTTAAATTTTTTTTTTTTTATCAGATGGCGATAAATTATAAACAAAAATTATTTGAAAATTGATTGCTAAATAATATTGAAATTCTACATTTGCTTTTATAAATTTAATCATTTATAAATTATCTTCGCATTCTTTAAGTTTATTCAGATAAACTGATATAATAATAAATTAAATATTTAATAATCGAAAAAAACAAAGAAATTAAATTTATAAAGTATTTTTAAATTCAATTGTTTACTTTTATTAGTTTTTTATCTACAATAATAAAGATTTTTTTAAATATTTCATTTTTATTTAGATGTCGCCAAGGTAACCTGATTGCAAAATTAGCTTTTAGTTACGTTTACGGTTATATTTATTTATTTATTTTTTCTTCTTTTGTAAGTTAAGAATTTTTCGAACAGTATTTTTGTTTTCTTTTTTCTCATCAGAAATGTTAATTATTATTATTATTTTTTTGAACATTTAAAAAATTTGTTAATCAGTAATATTATTTAAATTAATAAATTTTTATTTATTAATTAAAAATAGTTATTAATTTTAAGTTTAAAGTGGAACAATACGTCTTGATCGATTTTTTCAACTGAAATTAGATTTGGGGGGAAAAAAACAACGTTTAAATTGAGTTAAAGAAAAACATAAAGAGATTCCTGTTTCAAATAATACTGTACCGTTTTTCAAATAAAAGATGTTCAATGATGGAAGAAGATATAAAGAAATTCTTAGTTCATGCATAACATTTGAAGCTTGAAACTCATACTGTTTGACTGATATATATAAATTTTTTAATATTATTTATTTATCATATTTTGATTTTTCTTAATATTTATTATCGTATGCAGTATTGTTAAAAATATTTTGCTTTTTAATTTGATTGAGTTATAATAGCGGAAACTCGATAGATAATAAACTAAAAGAAGCGTACTCATGCTGAAAGAGCGTAGCATAAATTAAAACAAGTATTAAGTTCACCTGTTTGTCCCATTTCAACTGACTTATATAGTAATGATGCTTTTAAAGAAGTTCTAGTTTTCATAAAAAACATGTTAAATCCAGATAATCTATGTTTTGGTTTTATGGAGATGTCATGCGGTATTTTTTGGCGCAGAGTTTGTCGCCACAATGACTCGTCATTTTTTTATTTGTTTTATTATGACGACACAATTCTATGTTTTGAATAATTGTAGCGTATAAATTTGCTTTAATAAAAAAAAAAAATTATCCAAAAATATTTAAATTATTTTTATGATTCATAATTTAAAATTGATTTGTTATCAAATTAAAGAAAAAAAAATATATCTAAATATTCGGTAAAATTTATAAACGAATATTTATTTCTAATTATCGTCTCGCTTGAGTATATTTTTAATTAAAAAAAAGAAATATATTACCGAAAAATTATTTTTATAAACTGAAACTGATATTCTTATGATAATGAATATTATATTTCCATTTTTAAAATTAGAGAATGTAAAAAATATATATATGTGTATACAATATTAAGTAACACTGTTGTGAATTGTTTAAGATTCAAAATCGAACTGAGTGATTTTATTGGTCGTTCGGTATATGATGTCATAGTAACGCCGGGTGTGTCTTCGATCCTGATTCAACTCTGTTCCTTGTACAAGTGTGACCGTAGTGACATTTGTCGGAAGGCTGTATAGTCGGTGGTTGAAGTCGGTTGTTTGTGATTACAATTTATTTTTACAAATTTTAATTTTATCAAGTATATTTAACAATGCCCAACTGTCCTAAATGCGATAAACCGGTTTATTTCGGTAAGTAAACAGATATATAGCATTATATAGCATTTATAAAATTTTGTTTTGAAGTTTATAAATTTTTAGTTTAGTAAAATAATGCAGACGTCTTTTTAAATATTAAAACCGCTTTTAATTTGAACGAATTTCCTTTTAAATTAATATTTAAAAATCGGAAATCCTTTTGTGATTAAGAGGAAATATATATATATACATAGACTTAAGAATACATTGAAGTAATATGTGATAAATTTACGATAAACTTAAACATATAAAATTCTCGATTATAATTATTAAAGCGGAACTATTGTGTGATGTCAATCTTACGTCATCGTTAATGATAGACTTCTATTATGTTCTAGTTACAAGACAACTGAGCATTTTCAAATGTATATGATATTAGTTTCAGCTACAATGCTATATTTATAAATTTCAATGTCATGTTATGTTTTTAAACCACGCCTCTGAATATCTGATCATTTTAATTATACAAATGGTCCTGATTTCCAATGAGCTTATATATTTATTATCAAGAATAACAGTATATGCATCACTATATACATAAATATTTAATTTTACCCTATTAGAAACAGATTATTCAGTTGAGTTACTGATAAATTTTATATATTTTGACATCTAGATGCGCCATGTTTATTCTGAAATCGATGTGTCCTATATTTTAACTTGATAACATTTATTAAATATTTGTTTTATATATCAGTAAAATCAATCATAATTAAAAAAATGTATATTATAACATCATTTCAGATTAAAAAACTAATCATCTTAATCTTTAATCGATTTATCCGAACGTCGATTAAATTTATTAACGTGTGTTAAAATATACGATGTAATGCGATGTAAATTTCTTTTTTTATAATTAAAAAATCGAACTGACTCAAACTTTTTGTCATTTCGATGACACAATCGCAGTAAGATTACAAACAATTCAAGAATTTAATATATTTCAAAATAATTTAATAGGAATTTTATCTGTTATCTTATCTTAACCTATATTCTGGTATGAAACTGTTTTCGAGAAATAAAACTTCAGTTCGGCTATAACCATAAATACTTTTAGTTTAATTAAATTGTGTTGTATTCATAAAAGTATTTTGTTATAAATTATTCAGCAATAGGTTATAAATATACATTAACTGATAGAAAACTTTCGAATCGACTTTGAGTTTTTATCCTTGACTTTTGACATTGTAGGGAGTCTACTTCGTAGTGGGAAGTTAGGAATGTAGTACAACAGCTATTACGCGTTTATAGAAACTGGCGTTGTGATCTCTTTGTCGCTAAGAATGTCTGAGATTATTTAAAACACATTTCTTTATTTTACAGCCGAAAGATTAACTTCTTTAGGAAAAGATTGGCACCGAGGTTGTTTGCGCTGTGAGAAGTGTAATAAAACTTTAACCCCCGGCTCTCATGCTGAAGTAAGTTTAATTTGTATTATTAATACTATTTGACTGTTTATTTATACTGTATATGATATTTTATACCATTACAGCACGAGGGTAAACCGTACTGCAATACTCCTTGTTACGGAGCGCTTTTCGGTCCTGGTGGTAAGTATTATTGATGTATACAAACTGATTAAAATTCCAATTTAAAAAAAAAAATCATCTACAATAATTTATTTTTAGGTTATGGACGTGGAGGAACGGAAAGCCATGTTTATAAAAAGTGAAGAAAATATATTTTGCAATATTAATTAATAAACAGTGTAGAAATTTAATAATGTAACCAATATTTTCTCCCATTTTTGTAATATCGGATGAAATTTTCCTGATGTATTTTCTTAAAAAAATAATAATAATAATAATAAAATTCTAGAAATATTTCTTCCAGTTTATAAATTCATTACTGACAGATATATAATTTTGTGATCTGTTAAAATGCAACATAAAATTATTTAATTATCTTTAAACTCGTACTGAAAATATTTTTGATTGAATTTCCTTTTGGACACAAACCGATCAATCTCAGTTTTTCATAAAATAAATATCCTCTATTCAGCCAATTAAAAATGGCGAAGATCTTTCTATTTTCTGTTATACTGCGAATCGATAACATGTAACAAATTATCGATTAGTACAGTATAATCTATGTCGAGAGTATGTAGTACATAATTATCAACTTCGTTCATTTTCGTCTAGAAGCCGCCTAATATTTTCAAAATTTAGAAAATGATTAGAAATAACTTAAACGATGTTAACATTATTTGAAATTATAAATTTTTTTCATGAGAATTTAATCTTTTTTTTATATATATATATTGATAGAATTATATGGCTGCACCATACAATTGCCCACCACGACAATAGAAAAAATAGAAGTTATGAATTACTGTACAATTATAATTATATTGAATAACCGGTCACGCAACTGTAATTGATTTTAATATGTTATTTTAGTTCCTCATTTGGTTTTACTTATTGAAAATTACGGATTCTGAAGTTCCTTTGTTATAGCATCTGAATATTCTCAATAGATATCTGATCGAGTTCAAATTTTATATGACTGTTAATTAATAATAGACGATAGAAACATTTCAGATAATATCTGAAGCGATATAACATTAAATTTTATTCATTTCTTCGGGTTGTCTTAAATAATTAATTTTAATAAAAGTGGCTGATTGAAATAAGATAGATTTTTATACTGATTAATTAAATTTGAGTTTTACCGAAGTAAAATTTCATAAAGTCAACAAGATATAAACTTTCTCGAATAGATGTATTAGTTTTTATTCTTTGTGATGTGTTATACGAGTCTTTTATGAGAAAAACGGCTATCGATGGGCACTTGAAAGATTGATATGACAAGTACGATGCCGACTGCTGAAAAATTCAGATCTAGTCGATAAGTGTTATATGGCTTTTTAAAATAGTTTGTATCGAAAGCCTTAATTCACACTTCTACAGCTCTTTCTTCATAAATAAAATAAATAAGAGTAACCTTATCATATTACATAAATGTGATTATTGTTTTATGTTAATACTGTTATAAACTTTATAAATTTTAATTCTAAAATTCTACACCAGATGGCATTAGGTGAAGTGTTATTTCTGTTTTGTTTTTTTTAAACTGACACAAATTTTCGGGAAGATAACTTCCCAATCTTTATTTTAAGCAGATTAGCATCATTGTGACTGTTACACACGCTCACATACAGATGAAGGACATTGCACAGTATTTGAACGGACGACACCATTCAAAAAGAAAAAAAAAATACACAAAAAATTCCGCGGTAAAAAAATACACACTCACCAGCTAATGGAGTTTATAATTAACATCAAAATTCAATCACAGTTTTATAGCTTTACACAAATATAATGAAATTATTCTATCACCTTTTCTTAGTGATTTAAATATTTTCTCTTTGGTTTACAAATAATAATAATATTCGAAATTTTAGAGTATTTAATAAAGACTCTGAAATGGATTAAATACTAATTACTGTAAAGAGATTGAAAGAGAAGATAGAGTAAGTGAGGAGGAAGCAAGGGAGGACATAATTTGAAAGTGGAAAGAAAACAGAAAATAAAAATTTCTACTATCTATACATATATGTTTAAAATTCTCTTTATATATTTTATATATCTTTCTATAGCTCGTGGATGCTTTCTTCCGCTTCTCATGGGCTACTTAGTGTAGGTGAATTTTTTATTTTTTTTTAACTAATTGTTCGTTTGAGATGAAGTCAGTACTATTAATACTATTATATTTCAGGCAATTTTGTATCTATGCGATCCTCTACCCATCCATGCGTGATTTAAACTGCTAATTACACCCATGTGCAACTTCGATTTGACATCAAAATGCCCAATTCGGTGAAATTATATTTCTATCTAACACACAGAAGAAATGTGGCAGTTTTTTGTAAAGGAAACAATAATATATATATGCATATATATATTATTTCTGATTAGAACAAATTGTTCTTTTCCCAACAGGTGTAAAAACCCAATTCGCTTCCTTTTTTTTGTATATATTTGTATATATACAATATATGTATTACGTATATATACATATATATTAATATTATTTATAACTCTTTGTGAAGAACTACATGGTGATCATAATAATTTTTTTTTTATACATATTAGTTATTTGACTGCTAAAATAAGAGTCACAACAGTAATGACAGTTATCCAACTGATTCCGTTTTGTGTAGCTAAATTGCAGCCGTCTTCTTTACAATTGCAGTACTGGACCAATACGTTAAAAGTACCTGCTCTCTTCACGCATTCTACCCCTTCTCTTTCTTCAGGAAGCCAACCACATCCTCGGATGTAACGATAATTTTCATTTACTATAAAACAAAAATAATAAAAATCAGTCTTACAGAATCAAAGTTTGAACATAATAAATAATTATTATATGGTTGCACATACCTTTTTGGACAATTTTCCGACATAAACTTGCTGCTGTGTTTGGGTAATGACTGAGAAACCTTTGGTTACAATCAGTGAGAGCGAATGTATAATTTTCGAATGGATCTGCACAATTAGCATCATAATGTGAATTGCATTCCCAGCATCTAATTGCTCTACCTATAAAAAATAAATGATCAAAAAATTAGCAATTTAATTTAATTAAATATAATCTGATTAAAACGAAAGTCACGATTTTCTCGAAAAATTATAAAATATTTAATAAACTAATTATTGTAATGCTAATGAGTGTTTTAATATTCTAATAAAATTTGATAAATCATAACTTATGATTTCGATAATACTTTTTAAGGTATGATTTAAAAAATAATAATTATTATTTAAATGCATTTTTATCTGTGCGAAAAATTGAGCCTTATAATGTTTTAGTTATCTCGAATAAGAAGGATTGCTTAGGAGAAATTATTAAATATTTTGAAAATTTCTTAACTGCAGAATCTGAACACTGATCGATACAGGTTGACATTTAAGCAGGAATTTAGCCACTGTCTCGCTATGCTTCTTTTCTCAGAATATTTGAAATAATATTCTTTATTAAAACAAAATTAAAGAATTTGCACAATTTTAGTTTAAATATTTAATATAAATTTTAATTTATAATATTCTTAAATATAATGATAATATAACATTCGTTTCATTATTAAGAAAAGAAGAAAATTACTATAAATTCTCTCTAATTATTCTCATTACATTTATAAGATACTGTAGTTAAATTTCATTAAAATGAAAACTAAAATATGTAGGAATATATTCTTACTTCATCCCAGTTAAATTCGGATGAAACAATGAAAAGAATACTTAAGGGAAATAAATTTTTAAAGCGTGTTCAGAATTTTATATGAATGAAATGCGTAATTATTTCTAGGAATATATCGCCCATACTAATTTTGCTCTACATAATTAACAACGATAAAAAAACAATTTCAAAGTTCAAATAAAATTAGCTTAATAGCTAGATCAATATTCAGTATTGAAATGTAAAGCAATTTTTAACATACCGTTCTACTAAATTTAGTTCGTTTTATATGATTATTATACACTAAAATGGTTATTTTATGTTTTTCGCGCATTTGCACTTTTTGCATAATAACAACATCATCATTATATCATTATGCAAATTTTTATTGCTTTTACTAATAACATAAAATCGGTTAAAATTAAACAAACCGATTTTATGTTATTCGTAAAAGTTGGCAATAAAAATTTATTCGATTTTTATATTTTGTCGTTTAACTTTCAAAATTTCTTATTGAGGCAGCAGTCTTCCCAGTTAACAGTCCAAACAGTGCAATCTTAATTTTCAGTCAACCTTATAATCACAACATTCCATTAATCAGCATCCTTAATGTTTTGTTTTCGTAAGTTGAATGTTCTTCATTGATTGCTATAATGGCTAAACCTCCACTTTCGTACCAAATTGGATACATTATAATCGCCACTCCATAATTCATCTAATTCGTAAACATTTTTATTGAATGATTATGTTTACTTGTAAAGCGTCATTATTTCAAACAGTTTTTAAAAATTTCGTATTTTCATCTCGTAACGATTCCAAGAATTAATACTAGGCATGCTAACAAGCAATAAATAATTATTAGAAATCAAAAATAAAATGGAAAGAATAAAAAAAAATTCGGTTTAATAAGGAAATGAAAATGATTCCTGTTACTTATTTCATGAATATTTCCTGCTATAATATTTCTTGAGAATCTATCTCAAAAAACTATGAAGTGTAATTGTGATAATATAAATAAACTGGAAATACAATATAACAATGTGTATAATAAGATAAATGAATGACACAAAAGAATATTGTATTAAGATTTTATAAAATAAAACCTATACGAAAATATATTATTTTTATGATCCTTACACAATATAATGAAAAATTCTTCAGATCTGTCACGTCATAAACAAAATATTGTTGCTTTTAAGATTTTTTAAATCTTTGAAGAATAAGTAAATAAAAATGTTTTAATTCAAATATTATTTTGCAAAACTTTAAATTGTTTCTTAGAGACTGTGAAAAAAAATTTTATATGCTATTTAAAATAATAATAGTACAGTACTGTATTCAAAAAGTACTGGACACTACTGTATTTAAATAGTATTGCATTGAAAATAATAATACTGTATTTTAAAATGTTAAAGAATGAAAAAATGTTTTCTTTAAAGCTCTTGAAAAATGGTACTATTTTATACTTTTTTCGATTTTAACTTTACATTTAATTTAACATAAAACTACAAAGCGTAAAATAGAAATTTTACTATACTTCTTTGAAAAATCTCATCTACTTTTTCTATAGCAAACATTACCGATCTAGAGTAAATTTGCTAAATATGGATCCCTTTCATATTTTGTTCGATTTATGTTCTTGTCAAACCTTCAGTTAATAAGAAGCAGTAGATCACTACTTCTCCTTATTAGCTTATATTGCTATATAAAAATCTGTGGTAATTATGTTGATATTTTGTTTAAAATTTTTTTAAGTATCTATCAATAAAAACGTAAAGTGTGCTTTCAATAAATATAAAATCTAATCCATAGGTTATTATCTCTAAAAGATTTTAAATATATAATAAAATTATAAGTCTAAACATAAAGCAATAATATTCTTCTCCGCTAAATTTGAAATTTAAATTTTAAAAAATTACTAAATTTCCTTATTCAAACCAAATATTTTTTTAAATATATTTAAATGTCTTATTATGGAAATATTTTAAAATTAACAATTTCTAATCAAAAGAGCATTAATATATTTTAAATAATATTTCATAAAGGTCAAGAATATTAATGAAAAGTCTAAAAATAGTTTTATCGGTATCGACTACATCGACTAATATTAATTTTCTTATTCTTTACCTCACGTACAACGATATTGTTTGGATATGAAAATGTATATGTAAAAGAGAAACAAGCATAATTCAGAAAAATATACGATCAAAAAAAAAAAAAAATACTGTTTGTTATAAAATATTCGAATTTAGAAATTTATATACTACAAAATATATAACTTAATTGGCATTATTCCTCAATTTAAATATCATATGATCTTTTATCTAGATATTTATCTATTTTATATTTCATAACCTAGGAGATTTTAGTAAGGATTAACGTTTAGTAGCATATTTTATGGATAACTATTTTGTATTTTTTTTTATCATTATTTACTTCGAATATTCTTAAAAATTTTATATTTCCTGTCATTCATAAAATATTTCTTAAATAAATGGAAAAAATAAAATAATAATAGATATTAAATAAAAAATTTTCCAAATGAATATTTACTTTAGAGTGATGTCAGTTTTTCAATTATTGTAAATCAATTTTTTTTAATATATGGGTGTTTAAATATATATACTTTATAAATAATAACTATTTGCAATTATTTAAATTAATTCTAAGGTATACTAATGATTATCTGAAATATTTATGTATCATTGGAATTTTAAAAATAATCTTACTTAGAAGTACGTTTCTAATTTTCTTCAATTGTATAATGAATTTTAAAACAATATTGATTTACAGTACATATATTTAACTATTTATTTTGTACTATATTTAGTTTTTAAGGTGATTTCCTTATAAATAAAATCATTCTAAGCAAAACGCTCCTTTCGACTTATAGAAGTATAATTTTAATAAGACAGAATGTTATATCCCGTAATTATTCTGTGATTAAATTATGATGCTATGAATAAAATTATCTGCTATAATAAACTTAAATTATTTATTATAGAAGCAAATATTAATTTAATATTTTGTCTTATCCTAATCTTTCTCATTAATATACTAAAAACAAGATTATTGTATCTACAGTAAACAGAAAAGTAAAATATCATTATATTCTTGAATATAAAAAGAATATGCATGAACATGACATATTGTGCAATCATAGAATATTTCGAAAATATTATTCATGAACTTTAAATTCTGTAAATATATAAAAGAATACTAATTACAATAGCGAAGTCCGAAAAAATATTAAAATTATTATTCAATTAAATTCAGCTATCTAGGAAAGTGACTTATTAATATAGTACTGTATACAAATTTTTAAGAAAAATGGAGCTACTAATTACAAGATGGAATTATTTAAATCCATTTTATTGTATTAAAATTTATGAAAATACTATACGATACTATATTTGAAAGGAAACTAATAAATTAAAAAAAATTAAGCATGATATTTATAAAGCATCACATCGCAAAACTGTCACATTATTTCGAATATTTCTGATTTCCTTCTTTTCTTCATTTTTCGTCACACCTCGTTCATCATTCCCTGAGTGTGACGTCACAAATATAAAGATCTGCACTTTTATTTAAATATTTTTACTCTGATTTTACCTAAAAATAAAAAATATATATAAAATAGTAAGCAACAGTAATTATATTACAGTTACATATTTTCTTTAATTTCCAAAAAAGCATTCAAACAACTAGATATAAATGTTTTAAAACTGGATATACAGCGTATCTTACATTTTATAATAAACATATTTCCAAATATGTTACGTTACTGTCTTTGTTTTTCGAACAATTAAGCATAAATATTTTATTAACAAAAAAAAATTAGTCATAAAAATGCAAAACTCAACTATTTTTACAGCGTGACGTCACAATTTACACGACTCCCTCCCTCTTTTATGTCATTTATCGTCACAAATCTACTACACCCTCCCTTTCCAAACATCTTGACGTTGTTTATCGATTACTAAAAGTTTAAATATAAAATTATCAAATCATATAATTACACTTATCATGTATTATTGTTTTAATAATTTGAATAAAGTATCAAATTAAACTTGTTTTGTAGATTCTAAACAGAATCTAGTTCAGTATACAAGATTTTAGCTAGAAAATTAGAACAAATCATACATGAAGTAAATCTTAGTTTATCAATACTCGCATAGCTAGTATTGAATCCAATTTTTATTTGGAAATTCTAATTACACTATAGTATTTTTGATGCGTCCAGAATCATTACACTGGAAGGGTAAAAATGGATTTGAAAATTGAATTTAATAAATATTAAAATCTTTTGAGTATATTTTGCTAAACCATATGTTCAAAATATTTCAAAATTAAGAAAAATTGCATAATCAAAATTTTTCAAATCATTTTTACATAAAAAGTTGTCTAGTACATACATATATGTATTCACTTTATCCGTTGACCATTTGTCGTAAAGATATTTAAAGAACCAAAATACCGTAGATATTTAAATTTTAGTGATCGTTCCATATATATAGACTATAGACAAATTTTTATGTGGTTTCCTTACGATGTAGCATTTATTCTTGAACGATTATAGCTATTCGAAACACTGATACTATTTGTCTCGTGAATAATAATATAGTCATTTAAAAGGATTTTAGACATATTTTTATAACAAAATGATAGATAATTCTTTTGTCAGTTGTCTAGTTTAGTGGTCCCAAAAGTGTGGCCTCAGAGTATTGTGGTATCCCTAGGGGTGCTTAAGAAATTTTCAGGGATGTGTGTTTTTTTGTCATAATGCATGTGTGTTGTATGAAGTACGTAGTATTATTCTTTACTGATAAAGAGGTACATGATTTAAAAGTTTTGAGGGTCACTACTCTAGTTATCATGTGCTCTCCGCAAAAAATTCAAGAATAAACAAAACAGAGCATTCAAATTTTAAATCATCATTCCAGCTATATGCCGAATAATTTTGAAGTAGGCCCTATTAACATGATCTGTTACAAGATAACAAAGTTTAAAATTTAAAAAATTATATATGAAGTATTTGAAACTATTTATATGTAGGCTATATGTAAGATATATTTATTTGAAAGAATTTTTTCATTAAAAATGTCTATAGAGTTAATTGATATCAGTTAAAGCTTTCTTATATATTTTTGAAATGATATGATATCTATGTGAAGAATATTATTTGGTATTTCAGTCACAGAGCCTAAATAATTCTCACTTATTGTTTCCTTTATTCGGCATTTGTTACTATTATATAAAATTTTTAAATTAGTAAAAAAATAAAATCAAATTCCCCAGAAAAATATTTTTAAATGCATAAAATTCCCTCCTTTACTTTAACAGTACTGCTGAAATAAAATATCTTATTTAAATAAAGTAAGAAACAAAAAGAAGTCTATACGAAAAACTGTTATTTTAATAATGTAAAATGAGAGTTTATTAGTTGCAATTATAACATTCTAGAACATAAGTCTATATGTGAATTGTGTCTCTTTATATGTTTTATATGTGTACACGTGAACTGTGTGACTCTTTACGCGTAAACTACAACTCGTGTAAATTGTAACTTTGCTTTTAGCATCTGCATACATCATGAGCCCACTTGGGGCAAAGTAGGCAGTGAATTTATCCTTCTCTAAAGCTTTATTTCGAATACAGATCATTACAACAAGAAGTCTCCAACTTCATTAATAAGAAAGTCAGAATTTATTTCAATATAACAAATAATATGTTTATATTTTGAATAAATGATATAGCAAAGTTAAATTTCATATAAATATCCTATTTTACGCTTGACAATATTCTGGAATCATTTAAATATGCCTGGTCAATGATTATATCTAATCACGTATGTCACGAGAATAGAATCGATCGATGTGCGTGTTTTTATTTCCAAATTTATTACTACATTCCCTTGCATGATATAGCTACAGACACTATAATTAGATACTGTAGTTTTTATAAGAAACTATATAAAATAAAATATATTGATCTTGTACAAAAACAGTTCCTCCTACAAAATTGTTACCGCAATGAAATGGTTTATGAGAATGATCAAAGTGTCTTCACTAAATGCAACCAATTGGTCTTTTTAGCAGAAGGAAAAACGCGTAGTATTCCGTATTACTTTGTCTCCCGTTTTACATACAATCATATACTGTATATTTTTTGCCTCATTCTACATTTAGCACGTATTCAAGGAGTTCGACATTTTGACATTCTTTGCGATTGGTCCCTCCATTCTATCAATTCATCAAAAATGGTTTAATTCATTAAACATATGGGAAAATTTCATCGAAGAAATTTTTTATCTCTCATTTTGATCTGATTATATCAAATTTTTAAAAAACTATTCAGCAATATAACAATATTGTAGAAAGTTCTTTGAAAACTTTATAAGTTATATTCCTATAAATTTTATAAAAATTAGTTGAACAGCTTTCTTTTAAATTTTCAATATGCAATAATTACTTTATTAATTTAATTTAATTCTGTATTTTGAAAGTTACCTCATATTGAATATTTCTATTTAATGAAAATATCATATTCTAAAATATTCCACTTGAAATCATAAGTAATTAGTTGAATTTAAGTTTTAATTATTATCGCAACAATAAAAATTCATCTTTTCAGATTTACACCGCTTCCCTCAGAGAAGATAATAAGTGGCAAGACAACTTCTATGTGCACCACAGACTATTTATATATGTTATATATAGACAGTAGCGGATTTTGCCTTAAGGGGATCCGAGGAGTGAGAGATTATTGGGGCCTTATACATACAATATATAAATATGCAATAAAATCAAAAAATAATAACTTTTTTATAATTTAACATTATTCAATATAAGCTTTAAAGGTAAATAAGGAGCACCTTGGGTTGCGGGGCCCGAGACGGCCGCCACTGGTTATAGAGTCAAACACTAGATGTTATTCATCTAGTGTTTGAAGTGAATAGAGTGAAAATAGCTCAAGCCAGTTTTCCTGAAAAAATTGGTGGTGTTGGATCATGATTATTCAGGTGACAAGCAAATGTTTTATCAGTCGGCTGGCAATGATAGAGAGTAATTTTAGAATATTTTTTGTGGATAGTATGCTATTGTTATTATGTTTTTCGACAGTGTATTTAAGATTTTACACATTTCTTGGATATTTTAATTTTCAGAAACTGCTTTTGCATTAACAGGTTTTAAAAAGTGTGGATATTTTAATTGGTCTATAAAATTAAAAAACATAGTAATAAAAGATTTTCTTGATTGAAAAAACAAATCTTTGATCACTTATTTAAGAGACACACTACGTACAGTATATATGTTTAATGTAAATTTATTATTTATTTAATAACACATTAATGTCTACCCTGTTCTCCTTTTGTTATTTCTCCTTTTTTATACCTGTTTCTACTATTGTCATTGTCGTTTGCTATTTGTGGGTCTCTTCCTGCTGTTTCAGTGCCATCTACACAGTTTTGACGCAGCTTGGTCCGTGAGGCCCTTGCGCCATAAAACCGCATACTTACCTTACCTTACATTAATGTCTAAAATTGTTAAACAATATTTCATTATACCGTATTGCATTTTAAATATTTATACGATTTTATAAAGGGAAATAATTATTTTTCTTTTCATTTAAGAAATTTATTGAGAATTATTTCCTATAAGAGTTCTGAAATAAAGTTGACAACAATAATAATCTTGAGATTTTTATAATAGTTTATCAGTTAATATTTTTAAAATCGAAGAAATAAAACATAAATAAATCGTATTAATAAAATTCCTTTTATAATTAGTTTGCAAGATTTAAATAAATTGAAAGTTTTAATTTCCAACTTATTTTATCTATAACAAGCTTATTAGAAAATTTCGAAAAATAAATATAAATTAAAACATACATTACGCTATAGTTTCAAATAGCATTTTTAAAATGCCATTGTATGCGATGAATAAAGGGTACTAAAATGAAACAAGACGATATAAGCAAAAATTGCTGGAATGTACACTACAGTACTCTTATTTTCCGCGGATCCAAGGCGGCCTTGACAATACTTGGGAAGGAATCCGAAGGGCCTTAATGGATCCATTTACTACCATTAAAATCCCCTTGGACCCTCTCGCAGGCACTGTAAATATAGTTTGGATCCGAATATAAATAAAAATTTAAAGAGCTAATAATAATTTCAATAGATTAATTCTAATTTGTTTAAAATAATGGGGCATTTTAGAAATATTTAATCGAACATAAAATAACTAATTTTTAATAAGATTGTATTAAATCATATTTACATGTATTATAAAGAATATATTATTAATAGAGCGCACAAATTTATGAAACAAAACTATTAAGTACTTTTTCATTGAACAGTACGGTTTTTCCCTGAAAAATTGAAGTTTGATACTTCTTTTAATTTTTTTCCTGGTCACCCCGAATTTCACTTATTAATCCCTATCTTTTAATACCATTATAATCTCTCTTTCTCGGTTCTACGACGATTTTCGGCTAGAGTGGTGGGACTATTCTAAAGCTCATCGCAGGATCATCTGTAATAAGATTACCATCAGGTGAGAATGCGATTCAGTAAGGCAGGCCCTGACGCACTGAAAATATTTTGAGATGAAGAACTCGGAATTGTATCTAATTCAAAATCTCTCCAGGTGCAAGCAAACAAGTTTGCAACTCGCCCATATGGTCTATTATTAGCTAGATCCATAATAAACCTATCCATAATAAGGTTGCCAAGACGCTGGATGGATTATGTTCAATGATCAAGTTCTAGATCTCATTTGAATGGATGGCGTCAGGGATTCAATATCGGAACTTTCGGGTGGAAAAGCTGGCATTGTTCTGTGCAATCAATTGCAGAGTTAATTAGGAATCGTTATAAAATTCGAAATATATTAGCGATAGTACAATATAATTTACTAATTTAACCATTATTTTATTTTCTGCATCACCGAAAAAAGGATAATAAAAATAAATAATACAATAAATTAATAATCAAAATTTAAAATAGGAAGTTTTCATTTTAAAATCAATCAACATCAGTAATTAAAAAATTAAAATATGTAAGAAAAAACAAAAGTAAATTACTGTATTACTTAATTTCAACAGCGTGAGTCACTTGTGATTAACAGAAAACAAGTCATTACATAAAAAAATCATTTATTTGTTCCTAATAATGAAAAATTTTAGATAGGAAATATAGAATGGATCTGCAAGCTCTCAGTGGTATAGTCATTACATGGTTAAAGTGGCTTTCAATCTGGAGAATGAATTCATATTTATTCAGGAGAGATCCGGTTCAAATCAATGAATTTTATTCTTTATCTGACAGTTGACTTTATCTTGTGTGGACAGTCCATGATGGACGCTAAAATAATCCATCACTTAATACCTTCCAGTTAGAAAACGGCATAAAACAATAAAAAAGAATTATTAAATTATTAACAAATTCCACCAGATAATTAATTTATGCCTGATACCAGTACCTCTTAGTGACGTCCATAAACTACATCACATTGTTAGGGGAAGAATATAATAGCTTTATGACTATAAATGGCGTAGAGGAGGGAGAGAGTCGTGAAAATTGCGATGACACATTATAAAAATGGTTAATTTTGTACCTCTATGATCTAAAACATTTTTAGCTAAAATATAAAATGTTTATGCTTAACTGTTTGAAAAAAAGATTGTAATATAATATATTTTGAGATACTGTACATTTATTATAAAAATATTATATATATCTAATTCTAAATAAACCTTCAAATAACTTATATCCAATTGTTCGAAGGTTTATTTGGAAATTAAAGGATACATGTAAACAAGATTGAGTATAAAATAATTTCTATTTTCGATTATTTTATGTATTTTTTTATTTTTATGTAAAATCGAAGAAAAAATTTTAAGTAGAAGAGAGAAAGGCTTCAAATTTGTGACGTCACGACCGGTACTCAAGCTTGGTAGGACGAAAAATAATGAAAGGGAAACAGGGGATCTAAAAGTATTCGAAATAGCATAATTTTTTTATAAATGCTCCTTACTGGATATTGGAAGTTATGAAAAGAAATCTAGCAAACAGGATATCAGAATATAAATATGATATGAAATTAGGAAAACAGGAACTGATTTAGCTAAAAGAGTTTATGAATAAGATTTACAAATAAAATGGGAATATGTTAAAAAAAATCATGTGCTTCACTGGTGAAAGACGGATTTGTAGTATCTTCTATATCACTAATATAAATGCCTTGATATTATATGATTTGTTATGTTTAAAATTAAATTAATAAGTATTTTATCTCTGGAAAGAATTAATCTCTCACTTTCATGCCGAAAATTTTCGAATGATAAAGATTTAAAGATAAGACATCTAAGTCATTATTAAAAACTATCAGTTAGTTCAAAAGATATTAGAAAAATAACTCATACGTTTGAATATCAACTATTTGAAGTGATTAAGTGTTAAACTTAGTCTCCGGAAAACTTCCATTTCAAATTTTATGAAAATCTTTATAAAAATAAATAGTAAGATGAATCTTACAAGTCCTATTTTCCTTAGAAAAATAGAATAAAAGTTTTATTTTTTGTTGAATAAAAATTAAAGTTTGGAATAAATATAAAGATAATTGTGTTTAAGACAGTTTTATTACTAAGTACTGAACAGAACCAGATTTATATGGATTATCTCAACATAAGGGCATATAAATGTTATTAATTAGTGATGCATTTATGAGTAAATAAATCAGTTGTACGAATGATTAAAAATGTTATTATTTTTTTTCAATCCAGTTTAAAAGTTGAATTGAATAGTAGGATATTTAATTGTTCATAATTTAAATAGTAATTTTATCTTATTATTAACATTAATATTAGAGAAGTTTGGGAAATAGACAGCTTCAGCAACATGAATGTGTAACACGAGAATGACGTAGAGCGCTGGAATGACGAAATTATGGCGTCATTTCGAGTTGTCGCTAGAGATTTCCTCGTGTCTAAACGTAAGTTAAGGAAAGGTTGTGTATTGACGTCATTCGTTCGCGTTCTACATGTCGAAAATAGCGAATTCACCATGCTTAGGCAAGAACGTTCACGTTTGTGATTTTCTTTGTTTATAATGACTAAACGTGTAAATATAATGTCATATCTTTTAGTATGCACGTTCCTTAAACTTGTATCTATGATTTGATAATTAAATTTTGTGTTAAAATCGTTAAAAATCATAATTTGAAGACCTGCTTTTATACCATACTTTTTAGGCGTGATTTCTGGATATCGCATATTGCGTGGAAAAGCTTTGTTTCATTTTTATTTAATCTAAATCTTTTTTTCTAATTACTATCGAAGTAGTTTCGATAAAATAGAGAAAGCGAAACCAACCAGCCACCGGACCCGAATGTTCGTGTTCTGCGCAAGAGTATTATGCGAATGTGATGTCATACATATGTGACACTATCTGGAAAAGTTAAGATAAGTAATGACTTGCTGAAGCAGGTTTCTTCTACAAATGCGTGCTGGAACGTGAACTCAATGACGTCATTCTTCTTCGCGTTCACGTTCGCGTCAACGCCTTGCTGAAGCTGTCTAATATAGTAACATTTTCTTTCAAAAATGTTTGCTTTGAACCTGTTTGAAATTATAAATAAAATTCATTTGTCAGAATAAATTACAATTATTAAAGTAATGAAAAAAATAGGAACAGACTTTCAATAATTTAAATAATTCCAAACGATTAATGTTAGAAATAGATAAGCGAAGTGCCATATTTCTCAAAATGTCGAATAATATGCAACAGTTAAAGAATAATATGCTACATGAAAAAAAGTCACATAATTAGTCTAGTACAAAATGACTGCAGGCCATTTTGCCATCTTGAATCTTGAATGCAAAATCAAAATCAATTTTGCATTCATGGTTTGAAATAATTAATTTTGAATAATAATCAGTTAAACATAGTGCTAGTCACCTGATTTTAGACAAAAATCAGTAGATAATCGCAAGAAATCAAAGGTTCCATCAATTGTCATCAACTATAACAGCGACTAATAGCATGTGCATGCGGAGTCCCTAAATTGTCTTTCTATTAAAATAATGCATTATTATTTGTATTAATGCGAAAGTATATCAAAGAAATACTAATTTGGTTACAGATGAAGATTTAAACTTTTTTCCGATATAAGATATAAATTTTTTTCGTTGATTCTAAGAATTTAGACAACAAAAAAATATGAAACGTTAAATAAATGAACTTAAAAACCATCGCTTTATTTAATAATCTATTCAATTAAATAATACTCCATATTAAAAAGTTTTTTATCAATTTGTTATATTATAGGTGTACAGCATCAACTATTCTTATATGAAAATTCAGTATTTTGAAGGAAAACTTTCAACTTTAACAATTTTCTTCAGGGAAGTATTTTTCAGTAGAGAATGTTGCACGAATTCATGGTTATCCATCATCTTTTAAATGGAACGAACTCTAATAAACTTTAAAATACCGATTTATACAATATTAACCAATAATCTAGTTGCCATCAATTGTGTCCAGCTAATTATCAATAGACAGTGTAAATGAGCTATCATAAAATTATTTTACTGCTAAATTTAAACGCTGTGAAGAGTGTATATGTAATCAAAACAACTTCTGATATCGCTAGATAATTTTCAAAGGAGCGCTCGCAGTTTCGAATTATTTTTTCGCTCTCATTGACTTTAATTATATTGTATACATATATGAGTTGATATATATATGGTCTTAAAGTCCTGTATCGATTTTAAATTTTAATAATTAAAACTATACAAATAATGGAATTATAGTAATTAACAAAAATTATGAATGTTCAAGTCTTAAAAGTTTTGATTTGATAATTCATATAATTTTTTCTAAATATTTCTAGTATTTGTATAATTTTATTTATTAAAATTTTAAAACTAGTGCAGAACTTTAATTATGATATACCAAGTGGTCATAAAGAATTTAAAGAAATCTTATATAATTTAATAATGTAACTTTGTAACTTTATTTTATAAACTAAACATAATAAAAATGATTAAACTTTCTGTGATTTTGCTTTCTACCGTATATTTAATTGGATAAATAAATCTATTCTTCTTCAGAACAAAATTTTAGCGATAGTTCAGAAAAGAGCCTGTTTTTAACCTAAAATAAATAAAGCTAAATTAATTTTTAAATTTAAGGAACAAAAACATTTTAACTTTCAAATTTAAGAAAAACTTAGAATAAAAAACTTATTTCAATGAATCAAATATGAACATTATTTAAAAGAAACCTCTAGACTAGATTTTTAAACCACTAAATGCGTCAAACTAAATTTTTTAACCTCACTTTTCAATCATTATCTGATTGCACGGTCTGCCCAGATTCATCAAATAAATTTTGAAGAGAAAAATCCAAGATTCGATTCCGATTGTATGAGTGAAAATCCGAAACCCCGAACTGTTGATCTCCATCCATCAAACCTCCAGGTAACTCTGTGACAGGTTTGGCCAACCTGTTATGATCTCTAAAACGCCGCTAAAACTATCCCATGTGTGATTCGGTAGAATAATAATAAGTAACAGAAATAATTCCAAGCGAAAAGCTGTCCAATGTTGTTATTATTACTACAATATTATGAAAATCTGTTTTAAAAAGAATGGATTAGTCTTTAAACAATCTAAAAACTTCATTTTTCTTAAAGATTTTGTTTAAATTTCTGCATTGAAAAATATTTTAGAAAAATGATTATACTGTATGTCGTGAATCGGGGAAAGTTGACCAACATTTTCTTTCTGACGCTAAAACTCATAATTCATTTAATAATCATTAAATTTGAATATTTTCATTTCATAATTTTGTACTTAAACTTACAAAGGTTTTGCGTATATGATTCAATCAAAAACTTTGATATAACAATTGGATTATTTATAATTTTCTAAAAAAAAAAAGGTACAATTAGTCATCTTATTTTGAATATTTGGGGTAAGGTGCCACTGCGCTTTTGATGAAATTCACTTTAATAAATAGCAAAAATGAACTCTTTTCTTATCCAATAAACTTCTTGTTCACTATACCATGTATATTTTAATAGAATAAATTAATAAATTCTATAAAATTAGAAAAATTAAATAAAATCAGATATTTAGGAATCGTATATATCAGTGGTGTTCAACCCGTCGATCGCGGAGCGATTTTTGGTCTATCTCTTGTTTATTCATCTTTACTTACAAACTTAATTAAAACTGAAACACAATAATTTATTTATCTTTATTTTGTATTATTTTTAAATTCTCTTTAAATATATTGCTATTATTTATTTATTTTTCGTTAAAATTGTCAAATCGATAATTTTCTTAATATTTGGAAGTATACATATGAAAAGTTTCCAATACTGTATTAACTGATACTGTGTAAAAAATTCTATCGTTTTTCGGATCGACATATTTGTCTGAATCCGCTTTTTCAAACATGAACGTTGTAGAAAATTATGAAACCAAATTACAAATGATCATTTGGATGATTGTATGCCATTGGCCACTTCTTCATATCAACCTTACTACGAAAATATTGCGAATTCCAAACAATGCCAATTTTCACATTAACTTTTATCCATCAACTAGCATTTTCTGTAACTTATGAGTTTGTAATCAATCTATTGTTTTTTCTAACTTTGGTTTTTCAAAATAGAGAGATTTTATTCCAATATATTTTGCTTTATTTGTTGTATTAAAATAATTAAAAGTGATAAATAAATTTTTAAATACACAAATAAAGTTTTTAGTTTCTTTAAAGTTTTAAGGACTGAAAGTAGTGGATCCTCCAAAGTGAGTGAGCGCATTTAACTGCATAATTGTGCGTAATCAGATAACAGTTGGGCAAGCGTGATCTATATAAGAGAGTAGATCGCCGAATAATTTACTGTAGTATAGAAAAGTATCTCGCATAGTAAAAAAGGTGAACACCATTAGTATAACCACGGTGGCCAAGTTGCAGCTCGTGAGCCACATGGACTCTTTGGTACCTTAAGTGTCGCTCTATATTATGAAAGTCAAGAATAATATAATCTTTTTTAATTAAGAAAGATGTAGGATTTATCCATATAAAATAAGCTATCCCAAACATTTAATAGAAAATGGATTTAACAGTTTTTTTCCAAGCCCTTCATATACAATTAGCATTAAACATATGATGAATTATTTACTGTGTGGGCCCATGCCTTATTTTTCATGGTCATTTTTCTATAATCTTCTTTTTAACGTCTTTTAGGATAGGTATAGGCTTACCATATATCTGAGAAACATGGAAACCATTCATGCCTTCTCTGTTTATATATTATGCTGCAAGTAAACTTCCTTCGAATCCAAGACCTCTGTTTGGATCCTAATACATGTTCTTATCATTTAATTTATGAAAACAAATTACAAATACAAAAATTTAAATTCGGCATCTAATCCTGAAGCAAAAATTGCATCTTTCCAGTGGATCAAGGTAAGATGTAATTTTAATCACGTGACTTAAAATGGATAAATCAGAATGACATCGAAAGCAAAGTATTCACTACACATTACATATATTAATTTTTACTATGTTGATTATTATTACGATTAATAATAATACTTCAAAAAATAATTTTGGATTATTACTATAATTTTGGATGAAAATTCCAATACTCATTGGGAATTTTTCGATTTCTAATGCGAGTAATTGATAATCTGATGATAGCCATTTTCTATATTTTTGGCGGGCTTATAGGAGGTCATAATAAACCATTTTCTATCGCCACCTGTTTAAATACTACGAACTAGAGAAAAATAAACTACTTCCCCCCGATTACCATCTTGTCCCGATTCATTATATCTTCCACGAAAGCATAACTATTTGTGTTGAATTAAGAAAATCCATCGTTTAAAGGAATAAACTCTCCTTAATATATTGTGTAAAGTTTTCATAGAATCAAACTAGGAAAAAATATTTCGCAGAAAAAGATTACACATCTTAAGAATAAATCCAAATATTTAGAAATTCTTTCAAGTCTTCGATAAAATAACATACCTCGAAGTTAATTTTCTAGATTCCTCATCTAAGGTTAATTAATATCGGGTCAAACAGATGATAGCGTGATAAAACGCTGAATTGTAACTTGGAGAAACTGGGGTTCAATTCCAGATCATGGGTCCGATACGTTAGATTTCATCCTTTGTCTGATCCTGTTATGAGTCTGGGAGGTCCATGATGGGTACTAGAATAGCATCCCCACTTAACAGACCTAATTTCTAGTTGGAAAGTGGCGTAAAACACGAGAAAGATATTATATTACAAAGCAATTTTCGCATAATTTTCTCTCTGCCGGAATACGCCCAAATATGTATAATAAGATATGCTTAGGTAATAATAATTCATGCCAACATTCCAATAAAAATGATGAAACACTATATATTCAACATTTTACTTACTTTTTACAAAATTTTGATAAAAATTTTTAATGTCATTTATTTTTAATATATAAAAATTGAAAAATGATATACAGTATAATATAACAATACGTTACGCACGTATTGTTATATTATACTGTATTAATTATTGTATTATTGTAATTTAAAATATTACAATATGTAACGATTTCGTCAAGTCGATTTTTTCAATCCTGAGATCCATGATTAGTAAATGAAAGAAATTTCGGGATTTTATCGTAAATTAAAATTTATCGTATTCCTTGGCGTAATTCTCTCTATTTTTGAGACATTGAAATAAAGCACATAGAAAATTTGGCAAATTTTATTATAAATCTAGTGTAAAAAATATCGAATTAGTCCCTTTATAACACAAAGGTCAACGCAAAAAATTTGACAGCAGAAAATAAGATATCCTTTACAGGCGGCCCTCGACTTTCGCACATAATTGGTTCCCGAAGTGTGTGCGAATGTTGAATGTGCGAAAGTCGAGGGATGTAAAAAATGTGCACCAAAAACTGTGTTTTAAAGTATTTATTTATTTCCATCTTTGTCTCGATCGAATGAAGTTTATGA